>OOFE01021220.1:0-10190 GCA_900323365.1 Monocentris japonica | reverse complement strand
AAGTGACATGGGTATGAGGTTGTGGGTCAACAGTTCAGTAGCCTGATGGCCTGTAAGTAGAGGCTGTCCTTGCGTGACTGTATTCTCCTGTACCGTCTACCAGATGGTAGCAGGGTGAAAAGTGTGTTAGCTGGTTGGCTGGGGTCTTTGATGATTTTATGAGCCTTTCTCAGGCATCGGGTGAGGTGAATATTGTCCAGGGTAGGCAGCACACTGCCAGTGATGGTCTGGGCCGTTTTCACCACCCTTTGTAGGGCCTTGCGGTCCTGGGCGGAGCAGCTGCCGTACCATGATGTGATGCAGCCAGACAGAATGCTCTCAATGGTGCATCTTAGAAGTTTGTAAGGATGTTGGGGGACATGCCAACCTTTTTAAGCCTCCTCAGGAAGAAGAGTCATTGGCGGGCCGTCCTAGCTGTTGTGTCTGTGTGGTGAGTCCAGGTAAGGTCGTCAGTTATGTGGACACCAAGGAACTTAAAGTGGCGGACTCTCTCCACTTCAGCTCCATTGATGTGTATGGGGGTGTATCTGTGTGACCCCCCCCTGCAGCTTCCTGTAGTCCACTATCAGCTCCTTAGTCTTGCTGACATTAAGAGAGGTTGTTGTCCTGGCACCACACTGCCAGGGCTCTGACCTCTGCTCTGTAGGCCGTCTCATCGCCATCTGTGATGAGGCCCAGGATGGTGGTGTTGTCAGCAAACTTTATGATGGCGTTGGAGCTGAATGTGGCGATGCAGTCATGTGTGCAGCTGAATGAAGAAAGGGATTTGGAACAGTACGTCAATACCAGTTAGAGACTTGGCCATTTTCTGGGAATAATTCTAATATTGCTTCAAGTATTTATTGTACTGTATCTGGTGGGAGTTGATGGATGAAGTGAAGCTTTAAAATATGATGCACAAGTGTGTTCAGTTAGTATGCTACACTCGTTAGGGATGATGTTACACATTTTCACTGCTCCCACTGAGGGAAGGAAAACATGCAAGAGGCATAATCCATGTGTGTGTGTGTGTGTGTGTCTATCTAAGTGCATATATACATAGACACACACACACAAACCCAATGCCCACTGGTTTCCCAGTAACCATTCTGTTTAATTTCATGCACAATGTTCCTGTTATCTCTAATTGATTCCATGACACACATACATGTGCGCGCACACACACACACACACACACACACACACCCCATAACAAGTCTGGGTAAATAAGCGCTCTCTCTCCTTCTCAACACTCGATTAAGAGAATCAATAAGCCTTTTGGAATGGCTGGACTATGCCATTAGGCCTGCTAATGCACTGGTAAACAATGTATTGTTTTATTTCAGATGCTGGAGCACAGCAATTTAACACCCACTTTACCACACCTCCTGAACACAGCCATATTTATGTGTCTGCTTATTTCTCTCTGGCACTATAATATGTCAACTTAGTTGTGTCTAGCTATGTGTGAGTTAGTGTGGTAAACACACTATTTTAACTCTATTTTAACACGAGATGAAACTGATGTGGTTTGCATAGCCCCAATAAACGTGGTTGGGTTTGTAATGTAAACAGACACATATGTAATATTAATCTGCACTGTGTGTTTGTGTGTGTGTGTGTATGTTGGTCTGTCTGGTTGTGCATATGTGTGTGCGTTCGTCCTCTCATCTCATTCAGATATTGGGGGGTTCTTTGAGGCGGGAACACTAGTCAAGTACAATTTCCTGCCTGAAGCAGCAACAGCAGCCAGTAAGGACACGGGGATCCTGGCATATCCACTGACCCCACAGGAAGTGAATCTGACAAAGGAGGAAGTGGCCTTTAGTTTCAGCACATCCAACACGCCGGCTATTCTGATGTATGTCAGTTCAAAGACACAGGACTATCTGGCTGTGGTGTTAAGGCAGAATGGTAAGTTACACACACACACACACAATGCAAAGTAGATACACATTCATTCGTACAGCTAACTTATTAGCAATGCTCAATTCATGTTTGCATTCTTACAGGCTGCTGACAGCAGAGAACGCAAAATATGCAAAATTCATGTCAGGAAAAATTCAAAACAGATTTTTAGAATTGGAATATGAGAATATTATTTACTTTTATCCAACTTTGTGTCCTTATGTGTGTCTGTTTCTGTCTGTATGTGTGTCTTTGTCTGTACAGTTATAAATGATCACTATTGTTATATCCGTATCAATGTTGAAAGCAATATTATACTCTATACACTATACTCTCTCTACCACACTTGTTTACTATACAATTTTATAGTAAGCTGTATAAGCTCATATTTCCACAATGTACAAATGTTATAAAGGCATACAGATAAAAAAAAGAAACATTATGTCAACACTGCAGAAGTAATAAGGGTGCAAAACACCTTTATAGGCTACTCAACCAATGACAAGGATTACTGCCATCTCAAGCATAATATCAAAACAAAAGGGAAAAGATATTAGTATTAAAGTATTAAAACACATTTGGGATTGGGGTGAACAGGAAACTGGAGCGTTTCTAATGTCCTTCTTTCCCCCATAAAAACTTCTGCTCAAGTTCCCTCGAGCAAAATTCTTCACCCCCAAACTGTTCCGGTGACCAACAGGTGTATAAAGATTAAACAAAACAGTTTTGGTCCTCAGTTCTGAGTGGCTGAGTCGTTTTCAAAATTGATACCCTATAAACACTCACTTGTGACTGCATAACAGTTAATTCAATATTAATGCACTAACAGAACCACTCATACCGCGACTTATAGCCACTGTTCAAGAAATATAATGTTTAATATTGTTATTTATTTATTATATAGTATATTGAACATTTGTACAATAAGCCACGAGAGCCCATGCCTTACAGTGACTTCAGAACAGCAAAGAGGTGGTGCAAGGCATGACGTGAAGTAGAGCCTTTAAACAAGCACACACACATAGACCAATGTTAACCACTGGCCTGTCCCTCTGCAGGTTCGTTGCAGGTGCGGTATAGCCTGGGAGGTCTAAAGGAGCCTTTTACTATCGATGTGGACCAGCGTAACCTAGCCAACGGACAGCCACACAGCATCAACATGTCCCGAGTCAACAGGAGCATCACCATCCAGGTACACACTCTTGCAATGAGTGCAACAGTACAATAAACTTCAATCCTGAGATCCCCAAGTACAAGCAACCAATAGTAGGGAGTGCAAGGGTCAGCATTAGCATCCAGGTACACACACACACAGACACACGCACACAAACTCAGTCACAATCACACGTACACACACACACACACACATACACAAACACACTAACCCAGCCAGACTTTACTTGATGGTTTGCAATAAGTCAGAGGGGAGAACTGGATCTTCTGTATGTGATAAAACTGCCTGCCCTCTGCCACTGTTAATCCACCTCCAGTAGTATGGCAGCAGAGAGACTCCATCGATCTGTGTGTGTGTGTGTGTGCACGTGCGTGCGTGCGTGTGTGTGCAGGTGATTATGTCTATGTGTGTATGCATGTGTGTATGCATGTGTGCATGTGATTGTGACTGTGTGTGTGTGTGTGCTTGTGTGCTTTTGAATTTCGTGCAGCTAAACAGCTTAGTGCAGATCAATACAGCTAGGACTCAGTCAGTAGCTTCCTGTGAAGGATGGATTGAGAATTCAGTTAAACTATTACACACTTTGTTCGGGGCTAAGATACTTAGACTTGGCAGCAGGTAGCAGTTTAGGGGGGTTAAAAGCAACTCCCTTCTAAAAACAAATCATAACTTGCAACCTGGATCGAATCGTATTTGCCATGTGCTTTTTATGGTTTGCTGGAGCCTACTAGGTGGCAGATGGGTGGGCTTTGCCACATAGTACAATGAGTGCCAGAGCGTTCAGAAAAATCACAGGAAATTGCTTAAAAGTCACAATACTTTTCTTTTCCTCATGCAGTGAACCCCCAACCATCTGGTACTCCAAATATTAAAAAAAAAAAAACATTAAGAATTATTTGCAACTATTATCTGACCCAGGCCTGCTTGCATCCACACACATCCACACACACATACACTTATTTTTGGGAATAACTTAGTAAAAACAATGCTTTATGTTAGCACTATGCCCCTTGTTAAATGTGAACAAAGACACCACTAAGAAGGCCAACAACCCAATTTCCATGGGGAAACCGACATTGCCGACGCTAGAGCACTTAGTAGAAATATATGACTGAAAAGTATGAAAATACTGTATATGAATTACGGCATGCAAAGTGTGCAAAATAGCATCAGTAGAACATGAGACAAAGAAAATGAATGGAAAATACATAAGATATAAAACTGCATGACAAGTGCAGCCTGTCAGTTAGATAGTTTGTAATCCAGGAAACCATTGTCCACCTACATTGCTCTGAACTTCTCCCCGAACGGGAGGGGCTGGAACATTAGGAAGAAAGTTAGAGTTGTGCAACAGTGGATTGGACATGGTGTGTGATAGGCCATGTTGTTTCTAATCTTGGCTACAGTGGTGAAGATGCCACTCATCTCCCTTGCCATAATTACAGATCCACAGAAACCATGTTTACTGTAGATTTCATTAAGGTGCAATGAGAATCTCATCTACATTCACCCATTATAGTGCAAAAGTCTGACAGGAAGAGAATTAAACTCAAATATCCAATGGGAATGCTTCTCATTTTCTGAGCAAATTACACCTTACAGCTGATCACCCCAGTGGGAGTCCTCCAACAAAGACATCTTTTTTACTGTTATACACTTTGCTCATCACACACACACAGACACACACATACACTTTTACAAATTGAATTGAATTGTGAAGACACTGGTTGATCACAGCTCAGTTGTGTCTGGGTCGGCACACTCTTTGCTGTGTGACTGAATTATCAACAATCAGGTGCATCTCCATCCTAGTTTACCGCTGCCGTTTCTCCATGTGCTCCAGGCAACTCTAAACAAGGAGACTGAGAATGTTTTTTTGTGTCCTCAGATGATAAGTTCAGCGCTTAAACTTTAAAGAGTCTTCAGAGAATTAAGAGGAACACTAGTGGCATGTGATAATTGGGATTTAAGAAAAAAGAAAATCAAATGATCAGGGAGAGAGACTCTGGGAGAGGGAGGGTGAGGTAGAAGATAGATCAGGTTTAAAGATAGAGCATGTAAAGTAGACCCAGAAGGTATGCTAACGAAGATAGCTTTGATGAGTTTTCCATTTTGCCCTACAGCCTGGAGGCTATGTTCAAGGTGCAATCAGATACACAAACATGCACCCAAATATCCACGTGCAAACACATGGGATATATTTACACGCAGGCATGCATACCAATAGACATGCATGCACAAGTATTGACAGCAAACGCGAGGTCTTGTAAGGTCAACTGACTACAAAGGCTCAATACAGCTATACTACAAATTCAGCTTCACTCCGTCGAACTCCCCCGTGCATGAAAATATGCACTTTTCAACCAATACAAATATCATGACTGCCCAGTGACGGTGTGTACTGCACGTAGCTGAACAATGTTGGTAAAAAAAAATGATTTACACGCGTGCATTGTTCATCATGTGCTTTGAGGAGTTGTTTGTCTGCCATCTCCAGGCAGAAAAGGGCCCCACCACCGCTTTGTGAAGGTTCCTGCCAGTTAGACTAAATGTAAAATTTGAAATCAAATCGCTTTTACCCACTTTACCATTTAACTTGCATGTTGCATGTTTTTCTCACAAGATGTGTAATTGCAAATGCATCTCAAATGTTAGTTGAAAAGTGTCTAAGTGGTCCACTGCACCCTCTCTATAATGTGACCATTAGACGGTGCTCAGTCACTCAACATATTCAAGAGACTGCTTTTGAATGTTCAAGCTAAATAGCCATTTGATCAAATGTAGAGTGGCTAATTGATTGGTTTGACATTGGACCTAAAATTATTGAGCGATCCATTCAAGCCTGAGATGTTAATTTTGTTATTATGCCGTAACCTCAGCCAAGATGTCGCTAAGCCCTCAATATTATTATTCCCTCATTGCTTACATCTTTGATCATCGAAAGCCTTGGTGTTGCTACTTTCTTTAAAGATGTAATGATATGAGCGAGATACGAAGATATGAGTGAGGTGCAAAGAGAGTTAGTTATGCTGGTGGGCCTGCCAGCGTATCAAGTTGAGTTTATAAGGTGAAATAGAAAGGATAGAATTTACCTAAGGCTCCAAAAGTCTCTCCTCTCCTCCCTTATACCGCTTCTCTACTATCAGGCTTGAGCATCTTTCAGGCATTTAGACAAGCTCCTGTTGAAACTTTAAAGGGTCTGTCGAGAACAAGTGGGAAGACTGGTGGGCATGTGGTAATTGGAGATGGGGTGAAAGAGAAAAAGGTGGGGGAAAGACAGAAGGGAGGGGATTGAAAGAAATACATGATGTTTTTAGATAGAGCATGTAGACTCAGAAAGTACGATAAAAAAGATAGCTTTGATGAGTAAAAGTTCCTACCTCCTCAGTTGCCCTCAGGCTAAGTTTGAGGCGCGCCTGTACACAAACAGACACACATCTGTGCAGCCTACACATACAAACACACAAATACACATAAATAATTGCTAAAATGTAAGCGCAAGCATAAAGAGTGCAGTGCAAAAGGTAAATATTTGCTCTTTGAACAGTCTGCGAGGTCATGTCAGCCCACTATCAAAGGGTTACCAGGGCTGTATCAAGATCACTCAGCTCCCCCCTTTCCTCCTCCTCCCGTCTCTCCATCTCTCTCCATCGCTCCATTCTCCATTCTCCCATTCTGTCAACCTCTCACACACCTTGAGGGTTTAGAGATGAAAGCAAAAGGAGTCCCTTCTGGTGTCAAATGTCTCATCTCCTTCTCCCCTCCTATATTCTCTCCTTCTGTCTTTCCTTCATTTTCTGTCTTTCCCTCCCTTATCCTCTCCTCTCCTCCCCTCAGGTCTCCTCTCCTCTAGTCTACTCTCCTCTCCTTTCTTCTCCTCTCCTCTCTTTCTCCTCTCCTCTCTGGTCTCTGGTCTACTCTCCTCTCCTTTCTTCTCGTCTCCTCTCCTCTCCTCTCCTCTCTCTGGTCTCTCTCCTCCCCTCTGGTCTCCTCTACTCTCCTCCAACTCCAGTAATGTGAATTCGCTGGAGAAACCACAGAAACTTGCATTTCCATTGCACTAAGCTTGTCTAGTGTTTCTTTTGCCGTAGGAGTAATTTTTTGGGTATAATCCTCAGATATCACCATGGAGACAGAGCCGTCACTTAAAAAAGTTATAAAGTTTTCCAAGAAAATTAGATTGAAATACACATATACCTTAGCTAAATTACTTTCATTTCTGTACATAGTTGGGGAAATGGCTTCACCATTTGTTCATTTTCTCTTTGTGTAACCCCTGTTTACGTAGCTTATGTAAGCCTTATGTAACCTAAGAGGCCCAAACACTGTTTAAGGAGAAAATTGTGTTGCCTTAATGGAGCATTTTAAAAGGAAAGAATCCCAATAATTGCAGCCATAATTGGCAAAGTTTGGTAAAATGAGGTTTCCTCCTTTGCTGTCTTCCTCTGTGGACCTTTTTGTGTGGTTTTGAGACTCAGACTGCCCTCCCTGGGTGTGCAGCCAATTTGTTTTTTCAGATAAAAGTAAATAAGCTGAACGCAATTTAATTGTGCCCCATTAGCCCACCCTCCAGCCACCATGGAAAACAAAACCTACTCAATGCTCCACTGAGACCGGAGCTTTGGAAAGAATCAAATTAGGATATGCTGTGTGTGTGGTTGTGTTGGTGTTTATTGGTGTGTGTGTGTGTGTTTGTGTGTGTGTGTGTTTGAGGAGAGGTAGGGGTGAAGACTATTTCTATTTTCTGTATGGGAGGCTTGCTCTTGATTCAAACATATAAACAACAACCCCCGCAACACACACTCGCACACATCCCCAACCCTTCACTTCAGAATCAGACTAGCTCGACTCCCATTTAACAGGACACGGCTGCAATTCGACACATCAATGGAACAAATTTCCGGTAAAATACACAGTAACAAAAGTCATTGTTTTCAATCAACCTCCCCCTTCAGGCTGGGGCTATTGGTATGCATTCTGCACACTACGCTGAGATACAACTCTCCTGTTGGCTGAGAGAGAGAGAGAGAGAGAAGGAGAAAAAGGAAAGTGGAGAGAGAAAGACAGAGGAAGGGGGAGCCTCTTATATTTAGGGAACACACAGAAAGCAATTTGCTGGGTTGAAATGATTCTCTTCAATAGCATGGGCTGCAGCCTTCAAGGTAATTAGAAATTTCAGTGAAACAGCAATAACAAGTTAATTATGTTGCAGGGATATTAAAGTTGTGTATTCCCTCCCTCCATCACCCTCCCTCCTCTCACATCCATTCTGGCGTTCCTCTTGGTAAATACGCTGCCTGTTCTCTCTCGCCCTCAAGTTCTGAGGAAAAGCTTTGAACCCACTGCAGACTTTGCGTCGTGTTAATTATGTCTGATCATTTATCTCGTCCTAATGAAGAGTGAGAGCGTTGTCTGTTTGCAAGATCATTATGGAAGATCATTTCTCAGTTTGCATCCATCTGTGACTGGCTTGACTAAACAAAAAAAAATTTGGAAAGATATTAAAACGAATATCTTTCCAAATGAGAAGTTGTCTTCAGTCAATTTGGCCTGGTGTGACCCACGTGAGCACCTACGATAAAATGAGCTGTCATTCAATAATGCAGCGATGAAGCACGTGGACAGGGAAAGTGTTTTAAATATTACAGTTACATACAAGATATGTCTTGGGTGGTACGGCTTGTTAAAGAGGAATATCACTCAATATGAGGATTCCCATTCATTATTCCTGTAGTCTATGGACAATGATTTGGGGAAGATGGTAAAAAAAAGGTGGATTTTTTTAAAGGGTACATTTCCTGGTTCTGAAATGACACCCCCTATAAAATGAAACTCATTTGGATATAAAAACTCAAAACTTCCATGGGTCCACAAAATCAGTCTCCCCTTCATTGTCTAAGGGGTGTTCCATTCTTTACTTTATATCTGATCACATCACATGTTTGAGTCTTATCTTCTGGTGGCCCCTTTGAGACTCGGATCTCTGGTTACAGCATGTTGCCCCTTACTGAGCTAGCATGACATTTTAAAACCACAAGAGGGAGACATGGAGCTTTTGATCATGCATTTGAGGTACCTTTACTTGGCTGACAACAATAAATTGCCATCTCTTCATCATCTGGTGTACTTTGGTTAATGTGCTGATGTAGGCCTTTTATTGGGTCTTTTAAAATGCTGTGGTCAGTCCTTTTAGGACCTCAATTTCTTCAAAATGCACATACTGATATATTATCTCTCTCTCTCCACCCTCCCACTTCCTCTCACAGTTGGATCATTACCCTCCAGTAAGCTATACCCTCCCAGATGCATCAGACACACAATTCAACCTGGTCAAGACGCTGTTCTTGGGCAAAGTCTTTGGTGAGTATGTCAGATGATGTGTGTATATCTAGTCAGAGGTACGCGAAGAAACAAATTCACTGCGTGCATACGTGTGTTAGTGCCAAATAAAGTTGATTCATCAACCATCTTTCTTCTTAAGTATGTTTTCCTCGATATGGGTCTTGTCCTGATTTATATATCTGAATGGTAAAGTTCAGATATATCTTCTCTTCTCTTGTCTTCTCTTCTCTTCTATTGTATTCTACTCTGCTGAGCACTGCTCTTGAAACTAGTATACTTATACATTACTCTAAAAACTAAAGTTTTATATTAAGTGTAGTTACTCATCACAAGTATGAAATGTTTGTCAGCGGAGGTTGTAATGACACATTGAGTCCACTAGAGAACGCCAGAGGACTGCAGCGGGATACTGGTGCAAAAGTAGTTGGGTTCATCATTACCGTTGTGTGTGCGAGTAAGCGTGCAACTCTCTGTGTGTGTGTGTGAGAGAGAGAGAGAGAGAGAAAACACTCAATTGACTCTTCACCTTTAATACTGCATTTACATGTATTGCAATGTAATGTAAATGTGATGTAATATTGATTACCATATCAAATCATGATTATGGCCAATAAGCGTAAGTCAAGAACTTTATTTGTCACATACGCATACAGGATGTGCAGTGAAATGAAAAAGTGCCAATGCTTACGGGATTGTGCAAAAAAACAACAGTTGCAAAAAAACAATATTTACAGCAAAAAACGAAGCACACTATTTACAATAGGTATCAAAATATAAAATATAAAAT
>OOFE01021218.1:0-19136 GCA_900323365.1 Monocentris japonica | reverse complement strand
GCCTGAGAATCACTCCCAGTTTCACATGTGCCTCTCTGTAAGAATCAAAAGGTAAGCACTTTCTTCGCTAAATTCATTCGGCATGGAGACATAAGTAAGTGATCTGTTACCATATTCCAGGTTTGAGAACGTGAAGTGGCCCATGGTCATGGGAAGAAGTTTTGGGGTTGTGGAATGCTCATCCAGGAAGACGTTGCACTTGAGAATCAGTACAATGACTGATACTGAGGCTGTTTATTCAGAGGAATGCCACTGTGAGGCATTTCCTCTCAGATGCTGCAAGATGACTCTTATTATGCAGCAAAGCCACATAGGTGACTTCTTGGAGCATGACCTAAAAGTTTAACCTTTCCAAACTGGCTCCTTGTGACTAGAAATTACTGTTTACACTGTTTGTCAAAAGTTGTTATGTGCAGTAGTTGTTGGTTGATACTTGGACATGGCTCTTTTTTCGTGAAGCAGAAATAGAAGGACTTAAGGTATATTTATTATGATATATACTGTATGTAACAGTTTATTATTCTGACAGGTTTTTTGCAAACTTGAATTTGTTTCTTTATTATTTGGTCAGTCTGGTGAACAATGCTATAGCATACATTTTTCCAAGGTACAAAAGTCTTTCTCTGTTTTAGCATATATTTCCATTTATATATTTCTGGGGGGTTTTTGTTTGTATTTTAGATTTCTCTTTTATAAATTTTGTCTTTTGCATGCAGCCTACAGTCTAGATTCTTTGAATGTTTCTTGCGCTTGCCATTCTTTCTAAGGCATGCTTTTTATTTCCATTGTTTAATAGATTGTGTGCGATCCATCATGAGTCTCAAACTCAATTCCTGGAAGGGCATGTGCATTGATTTACCTCTAATCAGACAGTAAACAATCTTTGCTTCAGCTTAACACAACACTAATCCCTATATCTAGTCTACATCCCTTTCTGATAAGCACTCCTCATTTTATAATACCAATGTACTGACTTTAATCACTGTAGGTGTACTGACAAAACACCAGCACATGCCCTTCTCTGAAGCTGAGTTTGATAGCTTTTAACTCTTCAGACCCATTTTCATGTAATGCCACTTAACAATAATAACTTAACCATGCAAATATCCATCTTTTACAGGCTGTACCCTCTGACCCTGACACCGAAACAGTGGCTCTAGGCCACCGGTCTAAGTTTCCCATCCTTAACATCCCCTCCACCCTGGACAAGCAGACTAACTGGTCTAAAGCCCTGCCGTTGCCCACCCCAGAAGAGAGAATGAAAAGCGATTCCCGAGTGATCACCTCATGTGTCATCCCCATTAACGTCACTGGTAAATTTCAGTGTGTGGATCTGTTTATTGTGTTTTGTTTGGTTCAAAGGACAACTTTAAAGTCGTTACTGACATATTTTCAGATGCGTCTGTTTAAAATGATTAAAATCATACAGGACTCCTGACACACATCAAGTTGTGAGCCATCTTGGTGAGATTAATCAAGACAGGTTTGAGCTGTTGTGTAGGTATGTTAAAGTTGCAAAGGATTGTTTTTTATGAGAGGTAGCCATTGCTTCCTCTCCCTCAGCAATACCAGCTTTCTTCAGCGATCCTTCCCTTCACTGTCCATTCAGCATGCCTGTCAATATTATGATGTGGAGAAGCTACTAGTCAGGTGGAAGGAGGTGCAAATCTTTGTGTGTTATACTGTAATGTGGATGAAAGGAATGTAAGGAGTCTCTGTCTGAGATATTTCCCTTTAAGTTTTAGAGATTCAAGAGACAAGACGAGATCTAAGAGTGCTCCTGTGTTTTCTTTTGCCCTGGACAGACATTTTTAAATCGTCCTGGCTAAGAATGATTCTACATTCTGTGTCTTGGCACTCATTAGAATTTACATTTGCTGTACAGTGTCACTTTGAATGTGCAAGTCACGGTTTGTTCCCTATTAACTTCCTCATGGTTAGATGCTTTGTTTGTGCCTGTGATTGCAAAGAGGCAAGACGCTGTGACATGAATGCCAATTAGTCCTGTCTAATTGTGAAAAGGCCTGCCCAATTTTATTTACTCTCACTCACAGTGACACTGGCTGAGTCAGAGACAGTTGAGAAAAACTGCACATTGTAAGCAAAGTGTTGCAATTGCCGTGGTGCTGAAAAGCCTGGCCTGCTATCACATGATAGTCATGAAGTATGATGAGGGAGAAGCATCGCAACAAGAAAGAACAAAAACAAAGTGGAAGCAGAAACCGTCACTTGTGGCTTTATTTTAGTAAGACAGGGTGTGACAAGGTAAGGGAGGACGGAGAGGACTTCCTCTCTGGGATTGTATTTTACTTTTTCCAATCTTTGAAGATTTTTAACCTCATCAACATGCATTATAGTGCTCACCGATTTGTGTCATTTTCTATTTTTGTCCATGATGTCGAGTGTTTAGTGTAAGGGTCATATATTGTTTAAAATTTCATTTGTTTGTTTACTGTACATTTAATGATGCAACAGCTTAGACGTTAAGTTATTTAGCCGACATTCTGAGTTGAGGCATTCACATTATCTGGGTTTTACTTCGGTAGGTAGTTCCGCCAGATGACTGTCTTCCCATTCTTGACTGTTATTTTTGAAGGATATATAATGTCGTTGAGCCAAATGTTATGGATTTCCCTGAGACAGCGTGAGAATAAGAGGGGGAATCACTGCAGGCACCATCAAACAAAGATTCCTCAGATGTCCTGTCTCCTTTGCAGGGGTTGGCTTTGACAGAGACGCTAGTGTGCGCTGCTCGCTTGTTCACTCGCAGTCCGTGCTTCAGAGGAGGAGGAAGCTAAGGAGACGGAAGACTGTCACTGGCATTCCTAGACAGGTGCAGCAAGACTTAGGTATGTAACTTTTTTAATTGATTTAATTGTGTTAGTACAGACACAGAGCAACTTAATGCATTTTGTACCACAAATAGTAATAGGTGGCATATTTATCATGTTCCTTTCTTCAAATGAAAATAAAGACCTGTTTCTATTTATGCTTGTTTGTATTACCCTGACAAAGTCACTGAGATAACAAAATGTTTGTTCAGTTAACACAGTATAAGGAGCAATACAGTGTCCTTGTCTCAGTTTTCATATAGTTGTTTTTTCCATGAGTTATCAGTTCACCGAGTTTGGTAACTGCATTTTCTCATACTTACTTTAGAGTTCCTTTCTTCCCCAGACTCTGATGAGTCTCCTGGTTCCAGAGAGCGGACAGTGATAGTTCATGCCAGCCAAGATATCACTCCCTGCAACGAGGACCTGGACAGTCGTCTCAACACCAAAGACTCAGGTTGCCAGACAGAAGACATTCTGATCTCAGGAGCGCCCTCTCGGAGGAGGATCAGAGCACAGAGGGGCCACGGAGCCTCCCTCTCCCTTTCCCACTCCGCAGGCAACATCTCTTCCATTCAAGACAGCACTGACGCCATGTTCACCGCTTCAGTGGGCGCACGCCTGCGCTCCCGGAGTCTGCCCCGAGAGGGGAGCCGTCTGATGGACATGGGCCACAATGACAGTGATGAAGATGATGAGGAAGAGCTTTCCCCCTTTGAGACAGAAGACTTCCTATCTGGACCTGGAGAGTTGATTCTGAAGGATGAAGAAGAGAGCACAGACGACCAGACCATGCCTGACTGCCAGTTGGGTAGCCTGAAGTACAAGCAGCATGCAGAGAGTCCAGAGCACAGCTGGATGGAGAGGGGCCGATCCCAGTTGCCCAGGAAGGCTGATATGGGGAGCTGTGAGATCTCATCCAGTTCAGACACCTTCAGTAGCCCCATCCACTCAGCCTCAACAACAGGGGTGCTAGGAGGCCAGATGGACCATAAGGAGGACCACCAGTCTTCCAGTGGAAACTGGAGTGGTAGCAGCTCCACCTGCCCCTCCCAGACCTCAGAAACCATCCCCCCAGCAGCCTCGCCACCACTGACTGGGTCTTCTCACTGTGACTCTGAGTTGTCCCTGAATGCTGCAACTCACACCAACGATGACCAGGCCAGCTTCATCCTGGACCACTACCAGATGGACACGTTTCAGGGCCTCAGGACCCAGCGGGCAGGCTCCTTCTCCTCCACAGCCATGGACATTCTAGAGGATGCAGGGGTCTGCACTGCTAGTGAGGGGGAGTGGACCTATCCCCACCCAGACCCTCCATCCTCCCAAGGCTTCAGCCCTGAGCAGAGTAGAGAAGCTGAAGGCAGCCTGGGGTGCCCCAGCTTCACTAGCATGGCCACCTATGAGAGCAGCTACTCTGACAAGCCAATCTCTGAGAAGGCAGACACTGTTTCACACTATTCTGTAGACACTGAAGGCTACTATACCTCCATGCACTTTGACTGTGGTCTTAAAGGTAGCAAAAGCTTCACTTATAACTATGCAGCCACTGGCTCTGATTGTAGCCAGCCTGACTTGGGTGGTCACATGACCCTTGGGAGACGCTGCCTCTCCTTAAGAAAACCAAAGGTGAAGCCATCTCCGCCTAAGAGGAGTTCATCCTTAAGGAAAATATGCAGTGAGGGACACATCCCTGACAAGAAAGAACCAAAGATAACTTGTGGGCAGCAACTGCCATTGTCTTCCAAGGAGAAGAAATTGCAGCTGGATTTGGCTGGCTCCCCAGGTCACGTAGAACACCCTTCACTAGTCAGGGAGCCCCTGGGGGCCTGGGGGGTTGAGGGCTCAGTAGAGCTGCCTGACTTAGGTGTGTTAAATTCCACAGACACACATTCCTTTAAGAATGATGGGGTTGTACAGTCAGACTATGCAGATCTCTGGCTCCTAAATGATATAAAATCCAACGATCCTTACCGATCATTGTCAAACTCCAGCACAGCTACAGGTACAACTGTTATTGAATGCATCAAGTCACAGGAGAGCTCTGAGTCCCAGACATCCCAGTCTGGGTCCAGGGCTACCACACCCTCACTTCCATCAGTGGAGGGAGAATTCAAGCTAACATCCCCAGAGAAGCTGGCAGGCCTGGCATCCCCATCCAGTGGCTACTCCAGTCAGTCAGAAACCCCCACCTCTTCATTCCCTTCTGCCTTCTTTCCCGGCCCCCTGTCACCATCCAGTGGCAAGAGGAAACCCAAAGTCCCAGAGAGGAAGTCCTCTCTCTCATCACTGCAGTCACTGTCCTCCAGGGATGGAGGCTCCTCAAAGAGAGACCTGGAGCTGCCAATCATACCTCCCTCCCACCTTGACCTAAGTGCCCTTCATAATGTTGGCAGCAAGCCTTCAGCTCACAGGAACCAGATGCAAATCCTCCACCAAAACAAACAGAAGGCTGTGGTGCCAATATCAGCCCGACCTGTAGCACCAGCCTACTCAGAGGTGCCTAGCACCCATCTCATGTCCATCACGCCCACAGTGCTGCACTCAGTACAGCTGAGATCCATCAGTAAGGAAAGCGAAGGTAGTCATGACAAAAACAACACTGGTGCTGCTGCCAAACCCAAATGTCCCACTGTGAACATCGTCAGCACACTTTCCAGTAGTAGGTCCTTAGAGTTCAAAAGTCCCCCAGTCTACAACTCACATCATCATACACCCTCTCCTCAGGAGTTGTGTGAATCTGTGGTTACCCAAAAGGAAGGATGTGCAGGTGTCCGTAGAGAAGTAGCATGTCATAGTGAAGTGAGGAACAAGCAGGACAGACAGGCTCCCCCTCCTTTAGGGAGTATGACAGCTTTCAGACTCCAATCAGAGCTGTCCTTAGACCAAGAGCTCTATCATAAGGGCACTGCCATCCCTGAGTTGACCACTTGTCAGGAAGAAGAGGTGTCCAGAGACTCAGCTGCAATTCCCCTCTGGCCTGTAGAGGGCAGCTTCCAGTCTTTCCAACCACAAAGAACTGAGCCATCCGATGAAGAACCTTCATTGTGTCTGATAAAACTAGGCTCTCCCTCCATTCAGCACAGTTCACCCGAGAGGTCTGACAGTCTTGATAAAGTGCCTGCTACAAGCTGTCAGTCAGAGACATCGCAAGTTTACCCAACCAGCGATGATGGTAGCAAAGAATGGGAATATGAATCATCAAGTGTTAGAACCAGAAGTGCCTCACAAGACAAGGAGGGATCCACACCAGACACAGAAGATTACTTCAGTCAAGGTAATGTTTCACTGTTGTTTACTGATGCAATATACAGTTTTATTGAATCTTGATATTTGTCTTCATGTACAGTATCACTGAATCTGTTCATTATATAGAAAAAAAGCTTTTAGTGTTGACAAGAGGTTGGCAAGAGGACAATATATTTAAAATGTTAACAAACTTCCTTTACCAGAGTCTACACCCAGTGACAATGCGATGTCCCCACTGAATGAGGAGACAAGGGCAGAGGATGACAGTGTCTTTCTGTCACCCACAAAAGCTCGCACAACTGAGGATCTGTTTGCTATGATACACAGGTAACCATTTTGTAAAACAGTCTCTTTTCCTGACAAAAAAAATGACCTGAAATGTATTTCAGGTAGATTTTTAACATAGATTCATAAATTGGATTTTTTCATCCATAGGTCCAAAAGGAAAGTTTTGGGCAGAAAGGATTCCAATGAGTTGAGTATAAGAAACCGCCTCAGTGCTGCATCGGGGAACACACCACCTGGAAACCCTGTGACCTCCCCGAGCTCACCGGTGACCCCAGCCTCCCCCGTGACCCCAACAGGCCTGCAGAAAGTCCCTGGGCCCATCTACAGGAGTGCTAAGAAGTCTAGCACCTCCAATGAGGAGTTCAAACTGCTGCTGCTTAAAAAGGGCAGCCGCTCTGACTCTAGCTATCGCATGTCAGCTACAGAGATCCTCAAGAGCCCCATCACTCCTAAATCTCCAGGAGACTCACTGGTGGAGACGCCCAGACAGCCCGATGAGCCCGTCACTCCCTTGCAGCAGCAGTCTGTATCGGTGCCAGATCAGCTCCCCAGCCCCTTCCCCAAAGCCAACACCGAGGGCTTCTCCCCAAAGGCCTTCCCCACATCTGCTGCTTCCAGACAGGGTCGCTCCAGGATCCCTCCGCCAGCCAACAGCAGCCGCTATGGCATCCGCAGCAGACTGTACACAGCACCCATGCAGGCTATCTCTGAGGGGGAAACAGAGAACTCCGACGGGAGCCCTCACGATGACCGCTCGTCGCAGGACTCCACCTAGAAAACGGCGAACTGTGGTCATCCATTCATATAGGGGCATGTAAATCATCAAAAGGTTTGAAATTATTTTAATAGTTTACAGGAAACAATGGACCAGAATTGGGGTCAACCTTCAAAGCTGGTTTCTGACCAGGAGCAATGACTAGTTTGTATTCATGAGGTTGATTAATATGTTACAATAAGAAAGAACAATTTTGGGCAAAATAATCATTAACTTTACTGGCTGTGGCAGTAACAAGAGTTTCATATCATGTTATTCTGTGGTTATTTTAAATAATTGTACCTTTATTTGAAAGCATTTTATTCATATGTGTAATGACTTTCTTATGAAAGGAACACTTACTATTAGGAACAGGGAACCAGAGCATTTAATATTCTGTAGAAAAATATGATTAACAGAAATGACAAACATAGCATCATTCCACAAAACACTTTTTGGTTCCAGAGAAAGAAATGCAACCTGTATCTTCTGTCTCTGATCAATTTACAGTAACATAATCTGCTATACATAAAACTGTACGGTATAGAAGACAGGTTAGATGCAGGAGTTGAGTCAAGGTCGTAAGAAGGCAAAGAAAAAATGAACTGTGGCCTTTTCTAATCAGGGGTCCCTCCCTCCTGATGTCCCTCCCTTATTTAAAAACACATTTTTCTCCAGAAGGATAGGTTACTGATGTATGAACCACAAATCTTTTGCACTTGATTTATAAACACGTCTAGAGAATATCCCTGATATGATAATCAATGCAATATGCTGCATGTAAAGACGATATGTGTATGAAGAGATCCATTTACCCAAGTTTAATGGTTTTGAGTTCCAGTATGGCTGTGGGTGCTGTCAGGTCTTTATTCCTCCTGCCCATGGACATGTGACATACCCACAATCAACTGGGAGCCTGTCTTACCAGCCCTACCATATTAATATTTAATCTCTTCTCAGTTGTTCTGCTGTCAAATTTTTCTACGGAATTATGAAAACCTGTTACAAGTTGATATTTTTATCAATACCTTGGGAAAATAGAGATATATATTTACCATATGTATTCTGTGAATACCTATGTAGTTAGACACACAATTTGTAAATTGTTTCTCATTAGCTAGAAAACACAGCAGTAATTTGATAATCCAATAACCAATTCTTTTGATACCCCAAACTGAATTTCAGGACTAACACTGTATGAGAATGAGCATTGGAAAAAATGTGAAGCTCACATATATCCATTCGTATTTCCAGAAAGTATCATTTGATGTGATGTGTTAATAAATATATGGAAGAGAAAATGTGGAATTTAGATAGCTTATTATTACAACATATGAAATACTTAAAATGAACATGGTGACATTAGAGGTAATATAATACATGTTTAAGAGCAGACACTGAAAATGTCAAAACCAAGCACTAATTTGACAATCTGGGGAGACAACAAGGGAGCAGGCATTAATATGGGAAGAGTTTAAGAAGCGATCTAAAGTAATGACGTTTAGAAAATGTGGGAGGTATGGAAATAGGAGAGCTGTAAAAGAATAAGGTGGTCAAATGTAAAAAAATAATGGTCATTTCTGGTTTGTTGGCTTGGTGTGTTTATGCATTGTTGAAAGGGGCAAGTGGAAAGTGTGTAAGAGGATCAAATATGCCTTATTTTACTCTGCTCATCAGAAGAATTATTTTATTTCCATCAAAGTTTGAAAATATATCTCAGCAATGGTCTTACAGTAAGTGACGAAGCAACGTGGAGGTCAGCTGTGAAAGCAAGTTAAGTGTTTTTGTTTGATCTTTAGGTGTTGTCGGAGGTTATAGGGTTAATGTTTGAGCCTGGACTGCTGAAGAATGAGTAATATAGTCTTTCACAATGACAAGCTCAATGGTGCAAAGACTCAAGTTGGTGGCTTAGAGACATGGCATTTGTTGCTATTTGTCCCAAATGCATATTTTTTCTCCCCACCAAAATGTAACTTGTCATGGTTTAATGTTTTCTGTGTCGCAGCAATCTAGATGTATTTACGTATGTCAGAATCTCTGTATGCTCCCATGATTTGGCTCACACCTTCAATTAACCTAAAAATGAAATCTGAGAAAGTAAGATGAATTACTGGTATTTTAATAACATATTTTATTCAAATACTTATTTTGTTTATGAAGATGATCGAATGAGACAAATGATAAACTTTATTTAAGACACTGGTTCCAGAGAAAAGTGGGAAAAGCAACTTGTTAAATGTCATTAAAAGATGGCATAAACAATCATAAGCTACAAGTGAGAGTTTTAGTTTTACCCCTGAGCCCCTGAGAGAGCTTTTTTTCATATGTCCATAGCAGTTTTATTGCTATATGGTGTCTATTTAAAAACAATGGTACTCAACCATTATGCAAGCTTGACAGTGTCTATGTAGCCATATTGCCCTATGGGAATCTTCTAATGGCACTACAGGTGCATCTGTATGTCCCTAGGTACACTGTAGATATGAACATATTTTGGCCTTAACACCACAGATGGATGATTCCTTTCCGCATGTCAGTAACTTGACACCACTCAGTAAAAGTTGACTTTAACAATAAACTCCACACTAGCGCAAGGACTGTTTAACTGTTTAATCTACTATAACAGGGTACACAATGGGTTATGTCTGTGAACCTTCATTCCAACAATATATATAATCTAGACGTTTGCACTGATAAAGTGATGTTTGTGAAGTTTCATTTGTTTCTTGCTGTACCTGGGGCTATTTATAGACCTTTCCTTGGAACTGTTTGACTTTCCTTGAATAATATTCTTCATGGCTCATAATCTGAGTATGCTTTAGGGGTGGAGTAGATCCTTTTGCCAAAGGCTATAACATGTACATGTGTTAGTGGCATTGAACTGTTTTTTTGTTTTTTTTGGTTTACTTGACTGAAATATTTTTTGAAAACATAAACCAATACTAAAGAAGAATTACAGTGTAACTTATGGTACTAGATGCATTTCATTCAGACTAAATGCTTCAAATCAACCTTTTAGCAGCAGTTTTGTATTTTTTGTACAAACTTGTAAATACAATAACTTTTAAAATTGTTACAAAGGTTGTTGAATTGTTTCTTTTGTAAAAATGTTTTCAAAGTTTACATTAATTTCGAACCTTTGTATATTTTTGAGCTGTGCAACACTTTGTCTTGTATTTATTTTTTAGTAAACATTGTGGAAATCCCATAGTAAATCCTATCAAAGCCAACTGCCAGCACAACTGGTTGCTTAGCAAATGTGTGTAAAAAAGTTAAATAAATGTGACTGCTTTGAACATTACTCTTTCTTTGTGTCAGTTGTGTTATTAATTGTTGTCTCCTGACAACAGACACAATATAAAGCACCACATTTGTTTAAAGGGAGATTTATTTTGGAGTTTGTGGGATTTTGTCAGATTTGTTATTTACTCAATCCTTTTTTTCATCTTCTAAAATAGTTACATAACGATATTTCAGGATCAGTTGCAACAATCAATAATAATAATTTGTTAATGGCTCTGATAACTACTTAGACCCCATATTCCTGCAGGACTCATGTGGTCTTTCATCTTTTTAAGATAAATAGACATTACATGAGGTTTTCTGTCTCAAAAACAGAGAGTTTGAGGTTCATGTCTCGACTGCAGTGTGTGCTTTCTCTTCAAGCCTCTAGATGGCAACAACTCAGAACCTACAGCAGCAACACGATAGAATAGAATAGAATAGAATAGAATAGAATAGAATAGAATAGAATAGTTTATTGTCCACACACAAAAATTACTTTTGGCTTAAAAATAGACAAGATACAGCAAATACATAACCAAACATAGAGAGGACACATTCCACTTCATGTTTACAAGAGTGCAGTTGCTGGTGAAGAACTGTTATTTGATATAGGTTACAAATTCAATCAGTAGTAAAGGTACAAGCCTTGTTTGTAACTGGTGCAGCAAAGGAGCAATAACACATTAACAAGACACAGACTCATCTCTTGCTCTTAGATTCACATATAAACCACATATTATTAGAGTAGTAGTGAACCAAATATATCAATTAATTTTAGGTTTTTGTTAGTCTGTCATCATCTCAATTTTTACATGTTTGTCTCTTTGAGGAAAACAGACTCTAAAATATCTTGTAATGCTAACACCATGCATATGCACTGGGCAGAAGAGCATCCTGGGTCCCCAGATAACCAAAATGGCAGCACCATGTTTGCACATAAATACATTTGCAACATCTCATTAAGTAGAATGACGTATCCCCGACAATGTTCATGATGCTGTGAGCCAAGAGCACATATACTTCCATCTCTGCTGTATCATTTTAAGATACTTCCAGATTGTTTTGATCTTGCAACTGATGTCTTGTTGTCACTCAGATGCATGATGTACAGGGTCACATGGAGGTTTTGAGAGTGTTTTCATACAGTAAATCAGACACCATTATGGCACTGACTTAAAATGTACACTAGAGGGTGTTCTTCACAGCGGACTCCACAGAAGACTATGCATTGAGTAACTTAATGCAAAATAACGGCGAATAATATTTAATTGCAACAAAATTATTAGGCCTGTTCATGAAAGAGTGGTCTTACTGAGAGAAATAAGACCTTGTAGCAGAGGCTGAACAGGTCCCACTGCGACTACTGCATCAAAAGAAGCAAACAGCAGACAGCCTTCAAACTCAAAGCTTAGCTGTAGTAATCATTATTATCATGCATTTTTGTCCCTGTCACTTCAAGTTCTTGGTCCAGTTATAAAGTCAGTGTGAATTCTCTTTGTTGCTCTGGTTAATGTCGGCTGGGTTTGTTATGGACAAAAATGCCTTGTTCTCAATGCATGTTAACTGGGCTGAGATTGTGAGTGAAGAAAAAAGGCAAACAAAGCCCTGGACTGTTTGGTATCCCATGTGGGTACCCATCAAAGGGCATACTGACCATGAACCCGGACCTTGATTAACATCAGAGAGAAGATGGCTTGGCATGGGTGGTAGGTGGTGTAGAATTCAAGCATTTCTTGTGTTAAGGGGAAGATATCTAAAAACAGACAATAACAACCTTGTTTGCATTCCCCACTAGTTTGTAAGTCCGTGAACGATTTGCTCAGTTTTCATAATCATGAGCATTATGTGTTTGTCTTTGTCTAATAATGAGGATGAGAAATTCAATGTGGTTTAGTGTTTGTATCAGTTTTAAGCTCAGCTCCATTCAGAATCAAAGATAAATCAAAATCTGTGCGTTAAGAGCTGCATCCAAGCATGAGGAATGGTCAGGTCAAGCTGCGATTGTGCCAGTCACTTGACTAGAGAGATATCTTTCTTTAAGTATTTGATTGTTTGTCTATTTCTGCGTGTATTGTAGGCTGTCTAATTTAGAGCAGTTGCTGTATGTGGCCCATGAGTGAAACTGTGTCATGTATATTTTTAAACAGGGTCATGTGCCCTCTGGGTCCAAAAACAATACAGTAGTTTTTGTTAGCTTCAGTTTAGGTCTTCAAAGCAAATGCCAGCCAACCATGACCTATCTTTGTCTGATTATTAAACACAATTTTCAAGAACTAAGAAAATATGTGTGGAAAATCATATTAAAGGCCTTTAATGTGAACTGCTGGGAGAAAAGCTCATTCACTGCAGATGTTGCCAGCACTTCTAATGCAATGAGCAAAACAAAGACTGCAGGGGACTGATGTATATATAAGAAGTAGTATTTGTAATTATAGCTTGCTCAAAAACTGAGGATTTTTCAGCAGTCTAGCCTGATGTCTGCATCCAATTTAGATGTGAGGGGACTGGGGGGTGAAGGTGGGGGTGTGATCTAAATTCAGGGTCATTCAGCCTTGACATCCATGTGAATCCCTTGCTTCTTTGCTCAGTGACTTATCATTAACTAACAGTATTGGTTATGCATTTGTGTTACCTATGCAGTGACATAGGTTTACAACCAGAAGTGTACCATTAATGTACTAGAAAATGGACTGGAAGATTTGAAGTTGTGATGGCATCAGATGTAAAGCCTGAAGGTGCTCCACAGAGGATGAATAGGGAAGCATAGTCAAGATGACTGTGGGAGCAGCTGGACAGGGTTTCTTTCTGCAGCGCTACAATAGAATAATCTTCATTTTCTTATAAAACCCATGGGTCTCCCATCAATTGTTCTATCTGGTTCCTGGCTTTGGCAGAGAGTCGTTTGTGCTTACAAATATTGAATGAAGTGTGCTACACCAAAAGAATAACACGTGAATTCTTAAAGCTGTATTTCCACATGTGAAACAAATGCTTATTTGATTATAGCCATGGTGGGGGAGAGATACTGAGAGCTAACCACACCAAAGTCTTCATGCCACCAGGGTACACTGGGAGGCTCATTATAGTGCATTAAACAGCCTCCCCATGGAACAATGAGAGGCCCGGGCCCCGAGGCAGAGCCCTAGGCTGGCTTGAACTGATATGGAAACCCTTGGGAGCCTGCTCACCCAGGCCTGTCACCATAAGTCTCTCATGTACAGCTGCCTCACCGCCAACTCTATTCTTCTCTGCTTCTGTCATCAGTCAATCACCAACCATGCATGGACTGTGCTGTAGCCTAATGTTGTATAAAGGCCTGTCCACCGGTCCAATATGATTAACAAATAAACGCGATAACGGAAACGATGAAAATGAAGAAGTTGCTTTAAAATATTGGCCGAGGTGTCTTTCTATTCTCAACAAAAATATTAATATTAATATCTTATTCCTATACATTTATAATGTGTCTATTTAGTTTATGGCAGCCTGATCGCATTTTATGGTATTTTCATATTTGCTTTGGTGTCATAATATCTTCTAGGGACTTTGCTGTGGCATCTGTATAGTGTCGTTCTTAAATTATAGCACTACCATAGTTGTTTGTCATTATGGCAGACTACCAGCTGAGCTTTGGCCGTCGCATGGGATTTGACTAAATTATAAAAGGATGTGATTGCTCACACATCAGACAAGATGAAGCCACAGCCGCTTGTGTTTTTTCCTCCGTGTGGAGCCGGACCAGGGGAGGAGGGAGGACCCGCTGCGTGCGCAGCTTCACCTCCAGCCCGGAGTCGCTACAACCGGACGGCGATGAGGAGATAAAAGCCGTATCTATTTATTAATCAATATTACAAGTCTCATGCTATTCGCTTCTGCTTGAGAACGACTGGTCGGCTGGGAAAGCTTCTACTGCGGACGTCCGCTTGAGAGGAAGGTAAAAACTGGTGTTGGCAGCGAAATAGGCATTTATTTATTTTATGGGAGCGATTGCATTGAAGGAAAAGATCCTCAGATGAACCAGGGTAAGCCTCCCCAGTTTTACGTCGCGTATATACTCGAACAGTAATTAATTCCACATCAGTACGTGAATTTAACCAGAATTTATCTTGGTACAGTCTCGATTATTAAAATGCACTTAAGCATTTTCTCCCATTGAATAGCCTATTTACGCAGCTAGCTCAATACAATCTACTGTATTCGTGAATAACGTGCAGGATGTCAGATCGAGTTGTTTTTATAACAAACCAATCGAACCGAAACTTTTAACAGGTTATAATTTATCACCACGAAGCGTAGCCCCACATTATTGTTTTTGAGGCAGTGTAGCCTCCTAATGCACCTACTTCATGTTATTACCGTGTGATGTGTGTGGAGACATGCGCACACACACAATCAAAATAGCGCACAACCTCCTTCCTTTTCATGGCTAATGGTGGGCTACGGGGCCAAACACACCAGTGACCGAGCTTATAATGAATGAGCACGTCTGCCTTAGAGGCAGGCGGTAGCATTGCGATTGCATTTAAGGAAAATGTCCTTAGCTGATCCCATCAACGACCAAATAACGTTATTCGGTGTGAGACAGGGGCCTGTTGCAGTGGCCTTGCCTTCACTAGCAGCCCATGGATCTGTCTGTGTTGGTCTGTTGTCACAAAAGGCTACAGAGCTGAGCAAGAAATGACAGAAATGTTGGAGGCAGGTAAAGATTTTAGTATTGGCGTGAAGTCTGATAACCATCTATAAGACTGTAAAGATGCATCTATCATGTATATCTTGATCACATAACAGGATAATATCATATGGGCTCTCATGAGGTAGAAGGGGGCCTTTATTTACTGTTTTCTCTCATCAGCATTCTTACTTTTCAATGTGTCATGCAATCACCTAGTAGCCTATGTTGTTATGTGGTTGAATGTAATATACTTTATACCTCATGGTGTAACCATGGTACCATGGTATAAACGCATTTTTAAGTTGAAATATCCTAATTTCACCATTTGAGTAGAATATTTCAAGTGCCAGATCGGATTGTTCTTAATTATAACAGAATGATGTTATTAGCCCACATCCAGAAGATTGGCTTGAGCGGTAGCTGACCAGAAAGAAAAGATCCTGAAAACGACACACATATGTGAGTCCAGTCTGATGCCTCAGTCTAAGGATGTGACGCTCATGAAGAGGCTCTGCGTGTCTCTCTAATGAGAAGTAATTGGCTATTGGAGCAGAGGGGTGTGGAGGAGGGTGACCTTTAGATCATCTGCCATGCTCCACCCCTGGTTCTTTGTTCCTTCTGGCCAAAAGTCTCATCTTCTAACTTGTAACTACAGAAGCGTGTGTACAGCCTGTTGATGAATTAGATCTGTACGAGTACTGTATGTATGAGTACTGTGTGACAGCGAGGTAATAACAAGGGAGGAGGATAGCCCTTATAATGTTGTTTCTTTTTGACTTTCAGACAGTGCAGTTTAGTGTAGTGTGAAATTATTACAAAGGCTTGTTGTTGTTGTTTTCTCCCTACTATTGACTTAGTATGGCGCACATTCCATCGATGAGGCAAGGCACAAAAAGAAAATGTGGAAATCATTACGGTAAACGCGACAGGGGAGGGATTTCACTTGGCACTCTGTCAGGTTCAGTGTTCTTCTTGGGGCTTGCCTATTTACCCAATTAGCTGTTACTGGCTGTTTTTGCCCTAAACCCAATCTACACTATTGAATTTTAGTGAACACAAACCTCTCACAGTTGACATGAGAGAGTTCAGAATGGCAGAGATAAAAAAAAAAGACACTGTGACTTCGCTGGTCATAACAACGTTGTTTAAAAGACATGAAAATGGCTTATCAACGTCAAGCTTGCGTGTTTGTTTTGTGTTGCGCGATTCTTACATCGCCTCATATTTAATGGCACTGGTGATTATTTTAACAACTAGATCCTCGACTTCTTTCCCCTTCAGGAAATGAGAAACTATAATTCCTGTGACACCGTGACGTTCGGTAGATTTATAATGGTTAACCTATAACCAACTAGGTAAATAGGGTCACATTTAGACCCAATATGTTAAATGTGTGCCCTGGTACATTTGTGTGTGTGTGTGTGTGTTCGCTTAGCCAATTGAAGAGGTGCTAGTGTTTAGCCAGAGGAGCTAGTAGCAGTTCATCTGCTCTGTTTGACCACAGGGAAACGAGTTATGTAAGCAGAGTCCAACTAGAAGTAAAGAAGAACAACCCAGGACATGCACTTAGTTGACTGGGTCTCTATAGCACTGGTTCTCAGCCATTTCAGAGTTGTGACACATCAAAGTCCCACAGCACACCGAGTTGTTGATTTGGAAATGTCTCAGAAAGCCTTGAATGATCATTTATGTAGGGGCAGCATGTGCAAGGAAATTCTGGACCGGGCCTAGTATGAATCAATCAAACATAACATGTAATCATTAACCAGTGTTGCTGAAATGTATTGATGTTTATGTGATATCTTTCTTTACATTTGAACATAACCTCAAGGCTCAAGTGAAGATTTTCTAGGACAAGAGTCAATAATTTGAAAAGATATAACAGGAAAAAACACAGATAAAGATGAACATGTTGCCTCTGTGCTACGGCTCAACCAAGACTTCCCTTGTTAAACTTCCTTTTTCTGCCCGTCTCCAGATTTAGACATTGTACTCACATAGCTCAAGGGAAGAGAAGGTAGAGCAGTGAGCCATGAACTGCTGTGTTGGTGGGGGGAGACCAACATGTCACTCTGTTAGCGATTACCTAGCATCAGGCCACCTCATCTGTGCAGTGCTTATCAATTATATGTTTATTGCTTCTCCTGAAACAGTAATGTTGAAAACAATTCAATTAAAAATTAAAAAACTATAAAAATTTATTATGATTTCACCACTAAAGTAAGTGGAAAATTAAGAGGACTTCTGAGATGTTGCACATTATTGGCACTGCGGGAAAAGCTGGGGTATTTTATTTATGTCAAGTGTCAGCATTTGGGCCAAACCATTGCACTCTCTGACAGTAGGGGAGTCGTAACACAGCCAAGAAAAACTTTGAAATTGGTCAGTGAGGCTTAACTGTGTCACAGACCTCATGGCCACGTTATCAAACAGGAAATGTCTTGCCTCGAACTTCCTGGAATGCAAGTAGCACTGCAACATCAAAACAGTGGAGAAATGAGAAAGGAATCCAAAATCTTTATTTCCCATTAGAAATTTTCATTTGGGACATTATACCCAAATTTCCATTTTTTCTCTGTTCACTGTTCTTCAAGAAAATGATCTGTTGCAACAGCCTTGTGCCAAAGACAGTATTCTTGTTCATAGATGCTTTTGAAAAGAGCATTCGTTTGTGTGTGTGTGTGTGAGAGAGAGAGAGAGAGAGAGAGAGAGAAATCAACAGAGAGAGGTTGACAGAAAGAGATAGGGAGGGAGGGTGTGTGTGTGTGTGTGTGTGTGTGCGTGCTTGCGTGTGTATGAATTCCCGTGGCAACAATTTGGCCTAGTATTTATTGTCGGGCCTGCCGTCCCATGACTTGCACGATGAGACTACCACATGAGGACAAAGCAGCATGTGTGGTATGTAAGCCTATTACATGCATATAGACAACCATGACCTTCTTGGCCATCTTTCAGTGAACACACACCTTCCTCTTTGAAACCCTGGCTGCCTCTAGACTGTGCAAAGACTGGAAGGGTGTGAGCACAGAGGCTTCAGGCTATAAATACACACAGGCTTTTATTGGGCTCTTGCAGAGTATGTTTAAGCATGTTTTACTATTCCCAGGGTGCACACTTCCCAGACCTTTCCCGTGTGTCAAATGGCGACAAGGTGATCGGCCAACCGTCTGGCTCCAGAATCCTCCATGTAATCCATCAGATCCCTGTTACAATGTCTCATCTATGCTACAGAACAATATAAAACCAGCCTGGGGGGTAGAGTGCTCCTCCTCACTGAGGCAACCCAACACCACATGAAGACTTTTTAGTCAAAAAAATTGTGTTATGTTTTTGCTAGCAAATTGGGATACCATGTGTGCATTTAATGAATTAATTAACAATTAAAGGAGTTTTTGCTTAAAAGTGCGTGCTTTACATCTTTTGCACTTTGCGTTAGAACTACAAAGAATTGTTGTTTTCAGCTTGCTTTATGTCTCCTGTTCCCATGAATTGAACATTATCCTTGGTGTTTCAACGTGTATGAATAATTGACCTTGCTGGCATTGTAAGCAAAGCCCCCTTGGGACGTTTTCTCACTACAGATGGATGAGGGTTGACAGCCATTGCAGGGTGGGACATGTGTTGTCTGGAGGTGTCATGCAGTGAATTGGGAAGGCAAAAAAGGCAAACAAGACTTATAAAAGCATAACAACTTCTGAAATGCTGTCCTGCAGGGTGCCGTATTACAACATCATCTAGAGCATATAGTAAAAACAGACAGACAGACAGATAGATAGATAGATAGATAGATAGATAGATAGATACTGTATAGATAGATAGATAGATAGATAGATAGATAGATAGATAGATAGATAGATAGATAGATAGATAGATAGATAGATAGATAGATACTGTATAGATAGATAGATAGATAGATAGATAGATAGATAGATAGATAGATAGATAGATAGATAGATAGATAGATAGATAGATAGATAGATAGATACTGTATAGATAGATAGGTCAAAATTGGCAGCATTCATTATCACCTAATAAAATTGTTCTGATAAACTGGGTC
>OOFE01021217.1:0-15480 GCA_900323365.1 Monocentris japonica | reverse complement strand
CCAGCCCCTGTGTCCTGGTGGAACCTCGTCGGTTCAGTAGTTCAGAGTTTTTTTATATGGTTTTAAGTGGAGATCATCAGCAATGCCGCCGTTGGTGTAAAGCTTGCTGTCGTGCTTGGGGGGAAGGTTTGGTGGAAGTCAGTGGTCGCTCTCGCTTGTCTGTCTGTCTGTGCATCTGTGCGTGTAGTGGTGATTCCAGAGAGAGTCAAACATGCGCCATCTTCTTTTAACCTTTGGGCCGACCTTGTGACCTCACTGCTTCCGGGTCACAGACTTCCATAAGCCCCAATAAAACATTTTCCCCCCCATGCATCCCAGGCAAGCCTTTATTTGTGATGACCTCATTACTTATAAAAATGGGAACCCAAACAACACATACAGAAAAGCATAATTACTATGGCCTGGGGGATAAACAACACTGCTGTCCTTCAACGGAAATGGCATGTCCGTAACAGTAGTGCTAGTGGTAGTGGTGGGCTGATTCCCTGGAATCCCAGTCACATTCCAGAGGAAATGAATGGTCCTGTCGCCTGTGGGGGTTTGAAGACCCTGCCTGCCACAGTGCCTGTCTCCTTTGGGCTGTCTTTGATCCTCCTGTTTACTGAAGACCCCCCTAGGTCACTTCCTGTCCCCTAGGCCCCCCGCCCCACCAGTGTTTCCCCATGTGCTCCTTCTCCTCCTCCGACCTCAGTCTCCGTCACTGACCACCCACTCCTTCTCTGCTGAATCAAGTCACTCTTTGTCCTTTCCTGTCTCTCATCCTCACTCTCTGTCTTTCACTCCCTCTCTGTCTCTTTCTATCTCTCCCTCTCTCTCTCTCTTTCTCTCTCTCTCTCACACACACACAGAATCTGCCCTAATCCCAGATATTACTATAATTGAGTCTATCATTATTACATGCCTACCAGAAATGTAGTCACATATTTTATAGAATCTGTCAGTGACTTTCATTGGTTTCCTCTCTGATCCCTTTTATATATGATGTCTGTGGTTTTAGGCAATTCTGTTCTCCCTATTCAGTCTCTTCATAAAGGATGGAGCCTGTGTGGGGACTGTGAAGCTAACCCCGGTCTTACCTGTCTTTCTTTTGATACAGTGGTGCAAAGGGTTGACAATGTGACTGAAGGTATAGCAAACTATGGAGGAAAGATAATTGCTGTGGAGTCAGACTTGAAAAAGCTTGGTAAGTTTTACCCAGCTTAGTTGTCCATACTATTTGAACTTTTCCCCTGTACTGGGGGGCTGTGTATCTGTATTCAAATCAAGACAAAAAGTTAAATGTTTACAATGACAGATCATTATAATGCACCCTGAAATTTTTTTTTTGTTATTCACCAATCTCTGTTCAGATGACCAAACAGGGGAGAACTCGGAGAACACCACCACGGAGATCCAGGCCTTTAAGAACAACATCCGGGCTCTCCAGAGGCAGCTGTCTGAGGTGGCAGAGCGCAGCAGCACTAACCGTGCTGCCCTGAGTCAGCTGAAGAACGCTGGCTTTGACATCCAGAGCAGCCAGGGCTCCATTCAGGGACTCTTAGACACCAACACAGCCACCCTGCGCTATGTAAATGGCACCCTGCAGTCCTATGGCAGCAGTATGGAGGACTTGCAGGACGATACAGCCAGGCTGCAAACAGAATTCCAGCAGCAGGTGAAGCTCCAAAGCCAAGCCCTGCTCAGCATCAGCAGCCTCAACCTCACCCAGGCCCAGCAGAGAGGCCTCATCACTGCTCTGCAGCGCTCAGTGGATGACACCAGCCAGGCCATCCAGAAAATGCGCAACGACTTCCAGAGCCTGGAGCAGACAGCCCGGCAGACACGCTCTGATGCTGACTGGCTTAGAGATAAGGTGGAAAACCTGCAGATCGTGGCCTCTAATGCCTCGGCCCTGGCTAAGGCCAACAATGACAGCCTGGAGGACATGGGATCCCAGCTTGCTTCCTTGGCCAGCCAGCTCCAGAACACCAGCAACCTGGCAGAGGGTCATGACGAGAGCCTGAGGGAGCTTTTGGACCAGCAGAGGGACCATGACAACCTCACCTCCACCAAGTTTGACCGGCTGGAGTTACGACTGGATGAGTCAGAGCAGAGCATTGACCGTGTGACTGGCAACATCAGCTTCACCACACAGCTGCTGGGTGCCATCAATCTTAACCTGAATGAGTTACGTACTTGCGCTGAGACAGTCGGACGTCACTCTGACTACCTGCTGAATCTCAACAGCAGCATGTCAGATGTGAGATCAGATGCAGCCATGCTTAGGTCCCAGCAGGAAGAGATGGCAGGACGACTGGACAAGGAGGTCACCAGTCTCTCCATTGTCATGGAGGAGATGAAGCTGGTGGACAGCAAGCACTCACAGCTAATAACCAACTTCACTATTTTACAGGGTAAGAGATGAATGGCTTTACTGTGCAGTTATAGAGGAGGGGTTTATATATCCAAATGAATTGCTGCCTCTAGTATGTTGCCTGGAAAATACTTTAATGTTCTTTTCAGTTATTCATGTTTTATGTTTCAGGTCCACCTGGTCCCAGAGGGCCAAGAGGGGACAAAGGACCCCAGGGACCACCTGGTCAGCTTGGGCAGAAGGGGGAGAAAGGGGACAAGGGTGGGCTTGGGATGCAAGGACTCAGAGGAGAGAAGGGAGCTCCAGGACCACCAGGTCTGCCAGGGCTAAAAGGTCAGCCGGGCTCCCGTGGCAGCACTGGGTCCAAGGGCTCCCGAGGGTCAGGGGGCAGAGCAGGACCTCCTGGGGCAAAGGGAGAACCAGGCACTGCCGGTCTGCCTGGAAGAGATGGACAGCTTGGTCCTCAGGGGGCACAGGGCCCATCAGGTATCCGAGGATCAGTGGGACCTGCTGGGGAGCCGGGGCCGAGGGGACCAGTGGGGCCTGTGGGGCCACCTGGACCACCGGGACTGCCAGGACTCCCTGCACGGCCACCTCCAATGCCTTTGCAGAGTCAGGCTCCTACTCCTACACTGTGGGCACCAGGTAGGGCTGTCATCGTCAATCAGATACACTTACACTGTAAAAAAAAATATCCATTTTAACAAGTTATTTATTCTCATATTCAGTCTTAAAACTTAGTTTCCTTAAAACAAAAAAGTCTGCCAATGAGATAAACAAAGATAAACAACTTGTTTCCAATTGCACTTTTTTAGACAGTGTCTTGAAATAAGGCAAATCAGTCCACTAGCATCAAGATATGTTACTTGGTTTGAAGAAAATTATTTTTAAATTATTATTGCCAGATTCTTTTCATTTAAGAAAACTAAAATTGACTCAATACAAGATTAAATGACTTTTTAAGATGGGTATTTTTATAGTGTAAATATTTGATAATGTAACTATAGCCTACTGGTAATAATATTGTAGTGCTTCAGGAACGTTTCTTAAAAGAAATCACTCTCTTTACTGCAGGTTGTCCAGCTGAGTGGTTAAACTACAAAGACAGGTGCTACTATTTCTCCAAAGAGCTGCTGAGTTTTGATGATGCAAAGAAAACCTGTGAATTGAAGTCGGCCTCATTGTTGATCATCAGTGATATGGAGGAGCAGGTAGTTGAATTAATAGTGGAACATTTTTTTCCATCACATATTCAAGGAATGAAATCTCTATGTGCTATGTGCTGGAAGTGAAGTGTATCATTGCTCTGTAATGTGTGATGTAATTTCTTAGCTGTGGCTCAGTGCTTTTGCTGTCCTTATCTGACCCCAGAAATGGCTAAAGAAGACCACTGGAAGGCGCCACTTCTGGATGGGTCTGACAGACAAGGAGGAGGAGAATGTGTGGCGCTGGCTGGATGGGACTGAACCTGCTTTCACGTTAGTACCTGTGAAAATGTCAACTTTCTGATACTGACTGTATTGACCTGCATGTAAAGCCCCACTCCCCTGTTACTCCTACCAGATTAAAATAAACGCTGAAATCTTGAAAAATACTATTTGACCCAGGTCTGTTGTTTCAACCATCAGATGGTTAGTTGTTCCAAGATAAGTCTAATGTATGATCGCCCCCTGTTGTTTGCCTGCAGAAAGTGGAATGCTGGTCAGCCTGACAACTGGGGCCATGAGCATGAAATAGGAGAAGACTGTGCAGGAATCATCCACGATGGATTGTGGAATGATTTCTATTGTGAAGATCTCATTAGCTACATCTGTGAGAAGGAAATGGAGAGTTGTACGTGTCTGTTGCTGTTTTATTACCTTTCTGCATTTAAGTTAGCTGTCTGTCTCTGTGTCTGTTTTTGTCTTTTGTTGCCTTACCAAATGCCAACATTTTCCTTATACTCAACAAGTGTGTATGTCTATTTTCCTCGAAGGTTTGCTAATGTCACTCCACATGTGTTTTTCTGCAGCGAGATCCCCCGGGTCATAGCGATGTCTTGAAAGGGAGGGTGTAGTGAGCAGCTAGACTTCACTTCACCCACTTGTCACCAGGCTGTGACACAGCACATGGACAGCCCGTATGGAGAGAGAGGAGGGACAATTTTGAAGAGCCCAGGGCTGCAGCAGCAAGCCTCTCTCCACTGCTGATCAGATTCTGCTCTCCTCTAAAGTGACCCTAATCCACCATTTCCAGCAAGTGCAATACAACCGCAGGGCAATCAAAGGATGAGGAGAATGTGTTTTTTTTTATTTTTTAAATCACCAATTGATTTATAGAAATATTTTTAGTTATTTGAAATGTTTTTTATATGACTGTATTCCATGTACAACTGATTAATTATCTGAATGTATATTTCATTATGCAAGTTTTGTAGGAAAATATTAATTCTATAAAGCCAAAAGGACTTACCGTAGTGCTTTCCACAATATATAATTGCTCTTTAATGATCATGAAAGGTGCAAAATGATGCGCAAAAAAAATAATGTCGCTGATATGCTGTCTTCAAGGACCCTGCTACTCTAACTTCATGAATGTCTGGTTATAATAGCATTATCATTTATCTGAGTCAGAATAACTGAAGTACTTACACATACATAAAATGCCAGAGAGTCAGCTTGATTTTTAGTTCAAGACTGCAAGTTTACAGCTCAGTATTACATGTCTGGTAATTTGTGATCATGGGATTTGTTTGTTACTGTTATAGATGTCATTTAACCATAAGTCTGTGGATCCTACCTACAAATATCAAAAATGTGCCACTTTTCTGCACTCAGGGAATTCATGTTTCCTGGTATTGTTAAAAACACTCAGAGTGTAAACAACACCACAAAGAGACAGAAGAAATCACCTACTCCAGTGACGAAAAACACTCACAAATAAACATGTAAAACCCATGACATGCTTGTGTATGTGGGCTCATTTCTGCTTTTTTGTAGTAGCATGCAGAACCATGAAAATAGATTATGTATTAGTGAGGGAAGATGTCTACACGTGCATCAGCCAATCTTTCATATTAATGTGAAAGTTCATCACAAACTCGCTCCACAGTATTGTAGAATTTAGTTTATTCATTTTGCACAAAAGGCATTTTCACATTTTTATTGTTATGTTTGATAAATTATTCTAGTCCACTGATTTTTGACATTGACTTTTGTTTGTTTGTTCTCTAGCCCAGATTGTAAGCATGTTGTTGAGTCATTTCAGAGACTGTACCCTGGGCTAAGTATTGCAGTGCATTGGATAACATTACTTAAGTCATTACATTTTCTCCCCAATCATTTCACATCCTGTTTTCCATCTTTAGGTCAACTCCAATCACAGTCACTCCTTCAGCTGCACATAAGATTGAAATGATCTCACAATAGCACCTTTTAGTAGGAGGGAATCTAACTACCTTACTATCAACACGGACATCAGATTCAGGAAACAGATGTTAAAAAACAAACAAAACTGACTGAAGACTGCGAGTGCTCACATACATTTGAATAGTCCCTACCCGCTGTAGGCTATAGATTGACAGAAACATACAGCCGGGTACTTTTAGAAGATTCAAATTTGTTTAAGGTGCACTCTTTAATTAATTTGACATGGTAAACATCAAAAGCAACATAAAAGAACGCAACTGCTGAGCCAAGCGGAAAAAAAATATTGCGTTTGAGCTGCAACTTGCTCTCACTAACTCTTGACTACATCCATTCAAAAGACACGACTGACTTCCAAACAGTCAGGTATTGCCAGCTACGTGATATGTGAAGAACTTAAGTTAACCTTTAAGAAGTAGAATAGGTGCATAATTAACCTCTTGGCGTTTCACATTGCGTCGTTTACACATAAGGTACAACAAACATACACAGAAGAAGCAGCATATTGCTCAAATGTAGGTTTATTGTCGAGGTATGATAGAACTATGAGTATCTTATCTTTTGAAACCTTGTACTTGTTGCCACACGATATTTAGGTAAATATTTAGATATTTGGTGGAAAACACTAAAAAAATAAAACTGCCAATTGGAAAAAAAAAAACAGCTCAGGGGACACAACTATCATCTTTCCTTCCTCCTTGCATTTCATCTTTCCCTGGAACCCTCTATTTCTCTCAAGCAGATGGTGGGTGCAACACCCAGATGGTGGGTGCTGGGACAGTGGAAAGCACACTGCACAATGTCAGGCTCCCGTCTCAAGATGATTGCTCCCGCAATACTGGGACTGTATGCTTGTTTCCATAAAGGACCATTCAGATAGGGATTAATCCTGAAAATAAATGCTCAGGATGTCTGGGGCGAACCTTTGTCCAATGGTGACAAAAGTTATTGTTGCTCAGTAATGATGCATTCCCGTGGTTTCATGATCTACTGCTGTGTTTATTCCTGTTTATCGCTGTTTATTCTGGTGTAGTCCAGTTCTGTTCGGTGGCTTTTAGTATCAGTGCTATCATCTCTTGCCAGATAGGTTGTCATCTGTCTGGCTCGCCCAGTCCCGTGCATTGAAGAATGCAATGGGCGACGGTACTAAAGATGAGATGGTATTAATGGAGGGTGGAGGTAAAGTGGGTGGTGAGGGCGATGTGGAGGCTGGCTCTCTCAAACGACGGTGTGGTGAATGCTGAGGTGGTGCTAGTCGTCCTTCTCCACTATGATCTCCCCGTGGAGCACCTTTCTCCTCTGCCGAAGCATGTGGAAGAAGAGTTGAGGAAACACTGGGAGAAGATGAGAAAAACGTGATCAACCACTGCAACCAGGTTGGATTTTGCAGGAAATCAGCTCTATTGCTTTACAGCACAAAGGGACATTGCTTTATGGCACAAAACAGGAAGACAGCTGCTGTTCTTCCAATGCAAACGGAGCAAGTAGCAACAGGAAGCAAAGGGGATATGGTCTTAATTTTGAGAAACACTAGCATGAACAATACAACCACAATACCATAATCTCAACAATGGTCTGATTTGTTTATGGTGAATTATTTTTTTTTTACAAATAAAGTGGGTAAACTGAGTCTCGGTGGGTTCACACTCCACTACATCCCTGTTTATAACACAACCATAAGTACAACTTATATGACTGAATGTGCTTCTTACATGGGATGTAGGACAGCATGACAATGATGAGGCAGTAATAGTAGTCGAAGGAAACGTTATACTTGTTGGGGAGCCTCATAGAGTACATTCCAGATCTGCGTACGAACGGCAGAGCAGCATAAATGGTTAGCAGTTCTCCGACTACTCCAAGGGGGTACAGGACGATGAAGAAGTTGTATCTGGAAGAGGAGAGGGGAGGATGTCTTAGAGACCTAGTAGTGTGCTCACACACATGCAACCACACAGACCTGTGGTTATAGTTGATGGATGATAACACACTCACATGCACGGACATCCACTTAATAAACAAACAGGAAAACAGACACACTGCTCCTCTACTAACATGAGGGAATTACCAACTGCAGAGGCACATCGCAAATGCTACCTAGAAAATGTCTTCAAGAATTAACACAAGCTCCCCTAAACCTGTTTAGCCTTTTACCTTAAAATGAATGTAACAGTAGAATAAGCTTAAATTCTAAGGTTGCCTACATTATAAGCAACCAATAGTAAGGAGTGCAAGGGTCATGTATGATCATGTATGATAGTGTGTAAGGTAAAAAAAACAACAACCAAGGACAATAGGAGCATTTTAAAAGTAAAGGAGGAAGATTATGGGAGAGTGAGATGTGATTTAAAGGGGTCATTGGATAACAACCAATATCTTCCTAGAAGGCTAATAAATAACAATCAGTAGGCCTTACAGGTACAAATGTATTAATCTCTTGTACAACAGAAAACAGGCAGGTTGCTATTATGTAGGTTTGGCTATAACTTGTGACTTGGAAGACTAATAAATCTAAGAACACTACATCCAAAAAGTGGTTGATTTGACATGACAAAATTACATCTAATCTCCAAGAAAACAGCAATCATTTCACCTCTTTAAGCACTTTTGCAAACACTAAAATTAAGTGGCTGGTTTTAGTGAGCTTTGTAGTGCTGAAGAAAAAAAAGTTCTTTAAACAACACTTCTGTAACCAACCAGTCATTTGTCATTCTGCCAGTCACTGTAGAGAAGTGGAGGATGGAAGTGACTCCGTTATCAAAAGAAGTGGTCTCTGTACTATATGCCGTGACTCAGGGCTATAAGGATCTTGTATTTACTCAAGAGCGTGGCAAAGGCTCGGGGGAGCGTCTCAGCGGATGTGAGAGAAATGTTGGGCGAACATTCCATGACCAAAACAGATGGTCTTAAAAACAGGAGCAGCTGAACATGAGCCCCTCTCTGGGGGGCAGGCGTCTCCTCCATGCTTAAAGGAAGACCTGAGCATGCCAGGGGAAGGGTGGGGGTAGGGAGAATAGTGGGGTTAAATGTAGAAGAATCAAGGCTAGGGCACAAAAAAGAAAAGGCTGATTTGAACAAAAGTAAATGGTCTTCAGTGACACACTGAAATGTCAGGGAAAGGTTTTGTTGGCAAGCCTTTGTCTGTGTGGTAACCCCAAGACCGAACAATGTCCCACCTAATAAATGGGGTTGATGTAATCTGTAAGCCTCACTGTTCTGAAACGAGATGGCCATCTCCGGGCTGTAAGATGCCAAGCCTGTGTGTTGGATAACTATCCATGTGTACAGCTGACGTTCCTCACCGCTACTCCAATTTCAACTGAGCTACTGTAGCAGAGAGATATGTGAAGCCAGACTGCCACGTCACAAGTGCTCCTCATACAGTAGGTCAGCATTATGTCACACTGCAGCTCAGAGATTGTATAAACATCATATAATCACTTATAATCGTGAGAAATGTCTCATTTTTAGTTTAGTTTTTGGTGCTCACAGCTAAAGTTTTAGTCTAAAAACAACACTGCTATAACTACTGACCTTGTCAGAAAACAAAATGATTAGACTCAAAAACTTTCCTCCAACGGAACAGAAAAGCTGTGCGTAATAACCATAAGATCTCAGTCATCGTAAACCATATGTTGCTCTGCTTTATAATGTAGAATGATGAAATGACCTGGTTAAATATCAGCCCATGCTCTTCATGCCCATGTCTGTATTGAGCACAATGTTAGCAGTGACTTCACCCAACTAATGCAATGGCTAATGAGGTGCTAATCAATAAACACACACATGCTTCTCCTCTCTGTGTGAGCCGGGCGATACTTAATACACACGGCTGTACTACTTCCTGATGTAAAGCCAGTCTAGGCCAGGGAGGGAAGCACGCCAGAGGTGAAAACACCAGAGCAGGCCAACATGCTCAGACACAATGTCCAGCACAGCAATGCCAACTCCACCTGGCCCATTTGATGAAGTACGGCAGGTGGTTGAGCAGGTTGAATGTGTAGTAGGAATATCGGGTAATCTCTGTCACCGTCCACACAACCAGGAAAAGGATTACGCTTTCTTCATTCTGGATCTTTCAATAAGTCAAGAAAGGATGGCAAATATACAACGGGAGAAAAAGGTTAACGATTTAAAGGAGTCAGACATGAAAAATGCCAAGTATTAGTCTGTGTACTTGTGTGGGAGCATGAGTGTGAATTTGTGAACACAAAACAAACAAAACTATGATTTAAAGCAGATGCTTCCACTAGTCACACATTATGGGAAGATTTTTGCTTGTTATTTAGTACAGAATTGTCTAAAATGAAACCTATGAGTATGAAAGCTATTCTTATATATTCTCTCATTGGGATAATTTCAAGTGAATTAAATAATAGTGAAATTACTCTATTCCTCATTTGTCTGGGGACCCCCCTCGTCAAGGACCCCTGGGTCCCCAAACCTCAGTTTAAGAACCACTGATTTAGAGGACAACACAGCGGAGTCAGCTACTCACCTGTCTGATGCTGTTGGTGATGAACCACACCATGAAAATTCGTGAACACACTTGAACCCCAGTTACAATCACAGAAGTCCTGATAATTCCTGGAGTGGAGTAGGAAAAAAGCATAATTTTAGTGTTGTGCTGGTTTTATCACATAAAAAAGGTATTTTGAAAGAAATTGACCTCAAACATCACATACCTATGGCGCAATGTCCCACCTATAAAACAAGATACATAAAGATTAGTACGCCACCTTTCTAACAAACTCTGCTGTCCTTGTTAGACTTTAAAAAATCTACAATAGTATATAAGATGATTATAGTCTGTCAAGCTTCTTGTATGACTGTGATTCTAACAGGATAGGGTGCTGGTGAGATGTCAGCACTGAATCATACCATAGTACCACTGCCACCAATCTATCATCACTGACACTTCTCACTGTAAGACAACATCTTAGCTGGTTGCTCCATGATTGTGTGCAGAAAGCAATATTTTACTGAAGGTCTTACCTCAACTAACGCAAAGGTCTGGAAAAACTTGAGTGTTCTTGCTATACTTCTGTAAAGACCCCTGTGTGTGCCTTTCTGGATATAGAAGCGCATCATCGCCATAGCCAAAACCAGCCACCTGGAGAAGAACGGGCAATATGAAATGATTGAGTGACAGCGCTTAGTGTGAACAGTTTAGTCCTCAAGATGCTGCGAGAGGTTACTAGCTATAAATGGTGGTGTGTTAAGATTTTGCAAATATCGTTGCAAACTTAACCCAGCTTTGATGCAACAGCGGCTTTGAGTTTATAAAACAGAATGTGCCATTGAAGTACAGTTCCTGCAAAGAGGCAGTTAAGGTTTTACTTCCTCTGCATAGACTGTGCTTACTACTATATGATTTGTGGTCACAGGCACATGACAAAAGGATGAAGAGATGGACACATTCTTAAAATGGTAGTGACAACAAGAGGAAGCATAAGGTTGTCTGATGTCGAAAGTTATGACATTTAACAAAAGTGTCGTTACGCAGTGAAATCAGTTATGTTACATCTGTTGTGGTAAAGAACGCAAAACCACAGCGTTAGGCATCGGGTATTTCACCTTGACTCTAATTTGACTTCCGTTGAGCATGTTATAAAGTCTTGATGCCATTTCTGGTTTAAAGTATTTTTCACTTTGGTAGAATCTTTTCACTAAACAAACAAAAGTTTACAGTGAGTGTATAAAATATTAGAAGCACTTTTCCAATATTGAGTCACATCCACTTTTGCACAGTCCATATTTTAATTGTCTTAAGGTTTAAAATCTTTCTTTAATTTGTCTGCTCCCCGTCACCTACATCTGCCTTTCATGACTAAGGTGCGTACAATAAGTGAAATTAATAAGAGATCATAGCTTTCATGTGGATTCACTTAAGAAATCTACAGTATTTTGGGGAAATAACAAGCATTCCTAACATTTTGTACACATTGGTATATAGGAGGTCATCAACAGTCGACCACCAATACTGGCTATTGCAAGGACCCAGAGTCACTCCCGCTCACTTACTTGGGTTTCCAAAGTGAAACGCCTCTATAACAATCAGAAACCTTTCAAACAAACTGTGCATCTGATTGCCTTGCTCCTTCGTATACCTAACTCAGCAACACTGGTGCAGAAAAAGGTCAAACTGATTCAACAGGAGCAGATTTCCTTTAAACACACTTTAGCCAGGTAACCTATCATTGGCCTTTGACATCTCTGTATTGGATTTCGTTGATGCTTTGAGTTTTGAATGTATGGCTGTGGAGGTGTTGATACATGCATGTTACATCAATGTACCAATTGCCCTTTACCATTACCATGAAACACTATATCTTCAGAAAAGACTTTAGGCAGAAATTGTTGGCATTATTGATCTGATGTGCCACTGGCTGATTTAACAGCTCATTGTTAAAGAAAGTGTAAGAAAATACAGTAAGTTGTATTGATTCATATATTTTGGTTTTGCCACTTGTAATGTACAAATGTATGTTGTTATTAAAAATCTGCCCATTAAGCATTTCACTGTCCCAGACCTGAGCTCCAGTGTCAGCGCGCCGTCTATACTTATCGCTGCAACTGTCGGCGCAGTGTGGGCATGACGCTGACACCGTACAGTCGACCGTATTTGGACAGGCTATCGCCGTCACATTCACCAAACACCACACATTTACGGGTTATCAGTGACAAACCGGCTGCGGTTTTTTTTATATATCAAAACGTTCACTTGAGTTTTCCGCCAACTTCGGGGGTCACGGCGCGACACTAAATCCAGCAGCAGCACGGGCACTTGAACTGTCAAGACACCCGAGTCCTATAAACAGCAACACACGTTTACACAGCGAAGTTTTCAGGGAGTGGCTAGCCTCACTTTTTTTTAAAATCAGCGATAGGGGCAGAATAATCCACATACCCAGCCGTCATGGCGATGTTGTAGAATGTGAGCCATGCGGTAGCGAGGGTACTTTTCGTTCTCTTCTTGTTGTTGTTTTCCTTCTCCTCAACCGAGCCGTCCTCCTCGCTGGACGCCATGGTACCGGGACAGAGTGGGAAGTCAGGAAGGGAGCTGACAGCTGGGGCTGGGAGCAGCAGGGTCAACCATCCATGGACCACGGCTCCTCTCTCGCGGGACTAGTGCTGCAACAAGCGCGTGGCCTGCCGGCGGGCCAGTCCCTATTATTAAAAATCACCGTACCTTGTGATAGGATGCCGTATATATAACTTACTGATCACCAACTCTGGACTCGTTACTCAAAAAAGTAATGCATTACTTATTACGTGATACTCCCGAGGGCACAAGTAATTAGTAACATTTACTTTAGTTACTGTAATTACGTGGCAGTACTGTAACACGTTACTACCAGCCTCTCATAACAGGGTATGGATCGTTGACATGCAAGCTTAGATTGCATGTCAACCTAAATAGCCTAAGTAGCCTTTAAATGTCTTCTGATGGTAAAATAAAAGACCAGATTGATTGATACCCTAGTTTTCATACGTGATGCCAACCTGCTATAAGCTATTTATATTCATTCAAAATAGCTCTCGCTTGTTTTAAGCATGCCTAAATAGACTGACAACTGGAGTTGTCAGCATCCTAACTTGCTCAAGACCAACAGACTTTGGAAACAAACAGCCACAAAGGCAACTTGATATTATTTTGTTTGTGTTCCATCTGTTTAAGTTGCTGATCTCTTTCTCCTCTTACATACAGTAGGAGTGTGCTGCCATCTGCCTGCATGCATGGGGAGGAACAACTACCCTGCAGAGGGTATCTGCAGAGTGCAAAGCTGCACTGTCCTGTTTTGCAGCCTGACAAGAGCCTATCCATGAGATTTTGATTGGGTTGGAAAGGAAATCATCATTGATTGGGGTAAGGGCCTACAGTGTTTAGGGTTGGGAGTTTGTATTGGGTCAGGAGGACTGCTGGTCTAAACTGGGTTGTCTCGGATCCTTCTAGGGTCTCATATTAGTCCAGCGGTACAACTCTTACTCAAGCTGACCCCTGTCCCATGCTTGTAAGCTAAATCAAACAAAACCACCTCTCTGATCTATCCCAACAATACTCATCTAGCCAGTTAAACACTTTCAATCCATCCCTGGTAGCAACCACCAATCCTAGCCCTCGCCTGGTCACAATTGCCAATTCTTGTTTTTGTATAACACCTCTATGGGCCTGGAGGTCTAAGAGTCTGGTATTGTCAAGAGACTGTTGACCTGGTTACAGTAGTTTTGGTCCTGGCATGAGGGCCAGGCATAAGGGATAGTGTTTATGTAAGTCCTGTACAAACATGACTAATTTGTTATCTGTACTGGAACAAGTTCTGCCCTCAGTAATGGAGGCACTGCTTGAGAAACTGCACCATTGCGCAGTCTAAAATTAGCTCCTCTCATGGTGCCCAGTAGAAATGTGTGTAAACTAAAGACAGCACCAAATATAGTGCAGACCACCTAATCCTGATCTAGTTACTTGATCAAGTGTTCAGGTGTCTGAGGTTGGGAAACGCACAATGACCAGCTATTTCAGGTTTTGGGCTCCAGACTGAGCAAGTCAACAGCTCATTTACACTTCAGCGTGGATTTATTAAGCATATTGAGTTATGGTATATTTGTGAGGGAGCAGTTTTTCCCCTCCAACCAAAGCTAATTTATATAACAAACGCTTTTGTGTATATGTTGCTATCCTAAAATACTCTGTCTGAACGTCATTTGAATTACAGAGACCACTGATAAAAGCACTTAATTCATCATTTCAGCTGATCCTGTTGTTACAGTAATCCAGTGCAGTCATGTGATCCCAGTTTGGGGGCTTGTATCTGGCCTAATGAGGAGCAGAGAGGGCACATTACTATTGTTCTCGTCACTAGATTCAACTGATTTATTTCTACAGATGAATTTGAGTTGCCGTGAATTGGCAGGAAGAAAGCTATGACTTTGAACCACTGATGATTTCTAATATAGTTAGAACATTGTGCCCTGGCATGGTATTTCAGCGTGCCACTAGATGGGGATGTCTAAACATAGGAGATGCAAGTGCCATAAAGTGGTTTTCTGGCCACTTTTCAGCAGTGGCTGTGGTGTCTTTGAGTTACAGCCACTGGATGTTGTGCCCTCCTCATGGGTGTTAACAAGAGATGGGTATAATGTACACCGATCAGCCATAACATTAAAACCACCTGCCTAATATTGTGTAGGTCCCCCTCGTGCCGCCAAAACAGCTCTGACCATTGAGGCATGGACTCCACAAGACCTCTGAAGGTGTCCTGTGGTCTCTGGTACCAAGACATTAGCAGCAGATCCTTTAAGTCTTGTAAGTTGCGAGGTGGGGCCTCCATGGATCGGATTTGTTTTTCCAGCACATCCCACAGATGCTCCATTGGATTGAGATCTGGGGAATTTGGAGGCCAAGTCAACACCTTGAACTCTTTGTCATCCTCAAAACATTCCTGAACAATTTTTGCAGTGTGGCAGGGCACATTATCCTGCTGAAAGAGGCCACTGCCATCAGGGAATACCGTTGCCATGAAGGGGTGTACTTGGTCTGCAGCAATGTTTAGGTAGGTGGTACGTGTCAAAGTAACATCCACATGAATGCCAGGACCCAAGGTTTCCCAGCAGAACATTGCCCAGAGCATCACACTGCCTCTGCCATCTCTTCCCCAGGTAAACGACGCACATGCACCTGACCGTCCACATGATGTAAAAGAAAACGTGATTCATCAGACC
>OOFE01021215.1:3637-18321 GCA_900323365.1 Monocentris japonica | reverse complement strand
ACACCGATCAGCCGCAACATAAAAACCACTGACAGGTGAAGTGAATAACATTGATTATCTCGTTACAATGGCACCTGTCAAGGGGTGGGATATATTGGGAAGCAAGTGAACAGTCAGTTCTTGAAGTTGATGTGTTGGAAGCAGAAAAAATGGGCAAGCGTAAGGATCTGAGTGACTTTGACAAGGGCCAAATTGTGATGGCTAGACGACTGGGTCAGAGCATCTCCAAAACGACAGGTCTTGTGGGGTGTTCCCGGTATGCAGTGGTTAGTACCTACCAAACGTGGTCCAAGGGAGGACAACCGGTGAACCGGCAACAGGGTCATGGGCACCCAAGGCTCATTGATGCGCGTGGGGAGCGAAGGCTAGCCCGTCTGGTCCGATCTCACAGAAGAGCTACTGTAGCACAAATTGCTGAAAAAGTTACTGCTGGCTATGATAGAAAGGTGTCAGAACACACAGTGCATCGCAGCTTGCTGCGTATGGGGCTGTGTAGCCACAGACTGGTCAGAGTGCCCATGCTGACCCCTGTCCATCGCCGAATGGTTTTAATGTTATGGCTGATCGGTGTATGTTGGTCATATCCCATTTTAATCAACTGACAAGGCCACATAATCAAATATTTCAGACTTCTTGTTTCAATTGTTATGTCAATACCAATATCCAATCAATATTTAAATTCCCATATTTCATGACTTATATTTGGATACATTAAAGGGTATCTGAAAAGTCTGGAGTCATACGGTTAACTTATACCATACAGTTTTTCTTGTTGCACTTGCTTTCCCCAAACACACTAGCTGTTGGGATGGGGAGCGATCAAAGCTGGTAGGATTTCTAGTCTCTTAATGGAGGCGTGGGTTTGAATCCTCCTTTTGACGAGCAGTTTTGATACTCATTGAGTCGGCTGTTTCCCTATGATTCCAGATATTTGGACACCTTGTATATCATAAACTGAATAACTGCATCCATCCTTAACACTCACAATGATTTCTTTTGGCACCAAGTTACACAGGACGTAAGATTACATTTTATCCAATGTAGGGCAAACGTGGAAGGACTATCAACTATATAATCGAGTCAATAGGGAGGAGAGTCTTTATAATCAAGTTGAGTTGGATTAGCTGATGAGATCTGCTTTAATCCAAGTATGATTCCTGGTCATTAGGGGGAAAACCTATTGGTAAAGGTAGACCAGAGAGGAACCTCATTCAGATCAGGCTGTAGGAACTGCATTCTAAGGGATATGGTGCCACCTAGTGTTTAGTATCTGTAAGTGCACAAATGGAATGGATGCAATTGTGCCTATGCAAGACATTTTTTTAATAAAATGACTAGCAATGAAACAGTGTTATTGGTGTAATTAGAAAGGAAACACTTTTTTTAATTTTAACAAAACTCTCGTAGCAAAATAAGCTCACAGTAAGCAGTCTCTATAAAACATTTAAATTCCCAGCCCATACCCAGTTAATTTCATTACGTGCTATCATCCCTTATTTTAGACAGCGTCTGTCATGACAATAATGTTGGTGCAATAATGTTGTTGTGCTGAATTCTTGATTGGACACTATTCCAATATATGAAATTCAGATGACAAGGAAAATGCCGCTAACTGCTGATATGTCGAGTACGGCATATCAATTTCAATTTCTGTCAAGGCAGTGAATGTCACAATATGGGTGTTCATGCTGAACATTTCTTACAAGAAATTCTGTAATTGAGGAACACTAACAGAAACCTAGGGTGAGAACTTATATATATATAAATATAAGGCAAGCACACCCCAATACTCAATTACTGGCATGGAAATTGTAAACAAAATTGTAAAAACTGTGCTTATGCAATGTGACAGGTCATTATAGTAAGACAATACATATATCAACTGACTGCAAAACTCATATGAAGAAAAACACTCCAACCATAATTAGGAATGTGGTAACTAATGGACCAATCAGCAGCTTGGAGACAGATGTTATGACCTACCCAGGAGTCATGCTTGATTGGCCGCCTTCGAGTGGGGTTGCTACGGGGTGAGGGCGAGCTGAGTGAGGCAGAGAAGAAGGGCCTCCGGAGCTTCTCCTCCATCCCATTGGGCTTGTGTTTCTCTGGATCTGAAAGAGATGGCAGATGTGGGTGAGAGGGTGATAGGGGAAGAGATGAAAAGAGAGAAAACAGAGGCAGGCGCAGGGAAAATCAGTCATGAAGACAGACAGACACAAGGGCAGGAGAAGTGAGTTTGTGAGGGAGAGAAAATGAGGAGAGGGAAGGAGAGGCTTGTCATCTCTTTGTCCCTTTGACTCCACAAGTCAGCAGCACAGAAGTTGAGACATCAACTCACGCCTGTGGCATTCACAGCTTTCTCTAGAGCAGGCAGAATTTAGATCATCACCAGAAAACCTTCATGTTTCTTTCTATGCTGACTGACTCCAAAGGTCCTTGAGGCTTTCATATCAGATTTTCTTTCTCTGTCATCAGGCCACCACCATTGGAAGGAGAGCAAATTTTAATTGAAAGAAGCTGAGAAAGCCAGGTCGCAGCGACAAACAGAAACTCAGTGAATGGTTGATTAAGTCTCCTTGTGCAGACCCTTTGACCCCTTGTGGAATGGAGAACCTTTAGACCAATAAATGTCAAGGTCGTTAGAAGGTTCTTGTGATCCCCTGCTGCTTCCTTGCGTGACTGATGCATATAATAAGGTGATTTGGGCTCAGAGAGAGAGGAGAGACTGACGTCAGCTGAATTTGTGTGAAAGAGGGCGCAGTGTCAACCTACAAGTCTTTTCTAATACACACACTGCAAGTCATTTCCAAGTCACTTCATGTGTTTGGGAGGATTACTTAAATAATATTGCCTCCAAAGGTTAAATTGACAGTTTATCCCAATTTATACTTTTAATTTGAATCGTTACTGCCATCACTATTTCAAGATGTGCCTATAATTTCACATCCAAAAGCATTGCTCCTAGAAACTGAGCAGCAACACAAATGAGAAATCCAACAAGTAATCATTCAGTTTTTCTAGTTTCTGTAATCTGATTACTGTATTTTTTCAGTGACTGCAATATGTTACAGTTGACATTTTTGTCATTAGATTAGTGCAATCTTGTTAATTATGTCCAATCTGTTTCTGCCCAGCTATATACACAGTGTATTAAATCTTAGCAGGGGATGATATTAATCCACCCACCTCCCAAAATGACAAAACCTGAATATTGGCAAGCACACTATAATTACAAGAGAAACCTCTGGAGCAACAAACCTTAATTACTATTACATATTAAATTACCTCAGGAATTATAAAGTACATTTTATTGTGTGCTGTCATTCCTTATCATCCTTAAAGATTTTCAGTTCACCTTGGGAAGAAAACTAAAGGATTACAACCGCAATTGGTGTGTAGTAATTATCAGCAAAGCATTCTGCCATTTTCAATTCAATGAAACCTTTCACCTATAACTTATGTTTCTTGTGTTTGCTGCAGAACCCTAATTAATTGTGGATGAACTAAAATGAACTTGGCTCTACCTGCTGAAACACACTGGGTGTCTGTTGCCTCTGTCTGCCCGTCGCTGGCTGCACAGGAACAGCAGGTCCTGGCCTTCTTGCTTTTGTCTAGTGACAGAGTTAAGACAAGAGTTGTGATCACTGAACTTGAAGCAAACCGGGGCACAAATATATTTGAAATTAGTTTCAAGATAATATACGTTTAGCATTTGTATTTTGTATCTCGGCTTGAAGACCACAAGACTCCATGTTCAGTTACTGTTACACTTACATGGGTTAAATACTGGGATACAGTACTTACTTGCTTGTATTGTTTCTAAAAAGTTCAAGAGGAAACCTTACCCTCAGCTCTCTTACTGTCTCCTTCCCATGGTTAGATAAACTCACCTTCCTGAGCAATCTCCCACAGATCTAGGGCTACTTTAAAGGCCTGGGCTACCGTTAATGTCACAGCCTGAGCCTGGGGACAAAAGAAAAAGGAAAGAATATCATAGAATAGTGCAACCTAAATGGGTGCAGTGTCAAATATAAAACATAATGAATAGTTGTGATTCCATTTGGTGGTTAGGAGCGTGAAGGTATGTTTTGCTTTGATTTGTTTGGTTTTTATTTCTCATCTTCAATCCTTTGAGATGATCATTCATCAGGGATTCATTTAGAGATAAAAGGCTTTCCTGCTGAATCAGTAATTATATATTTTCCATTAAGGGTTGGATTGTTTGTTTGTTTGATTATATAGACCACTGGAGATGTAAGGTGACCTTTAAGGGAGTACCACAAGATGGAGCCACACACCATCTACAGTCACACTACTTTTCTGCACAATGTTAGAGGGAAGTCCTCAACTGGAATTCAGTGTAATCAAGCAATTTCGACCTCATGGCCTGCTTAGCTCTAATGTATCAAATATATCAGACTAAACAGAGTCACAACAATATTGCAATAAAAAACAGTGTAGGTTGTTACACACTTACAATCTTCTTCTTTTGGCATAGAAATGCATGGCACTCCAAGGTTTCATTAAACTGACTCTGAGAAACATAGGCAAAGACCTTATCCTGAGTTTTATCTGCTGTGCAGTAGGATATTCTGGAAGAGAGGAGATGGAAGAAACAAAACCCATGATTCAAATTTATCAACGCAATCAATCCACCTAACATTATTGCATTTATTAGAATAAATGAGCAATAGCAGTGGACAAGAACCGATTTGTGATTACAAATTCTTACAGATAGTACAAGGGAGAAACAGATTCAAACTTGGTTATTACATTATGTCTACAGTATTGACCCAACCTCATACATAGATAGATATATCTTCATTATGTTCATGATTTTATCTTTGTGCCCGACCTGCTGCACATGCATCAGCACACCATTCATACCCTGATGAGAGTGGCTATGAATATTTTGCTGATTAAGTCTCACAGCTGGGAACGGTGGAACAGGACAAACATGAGCAGCAGTGATATCCATGTGAGATGCTTCAGGCTGTGACAAAGCTATTCAGTACTTATTCAGTACTCAGTACTCTACAAGGTGATACATTATCACCTTGTAGAGTCACTTATGTGACTTATCTAATGTTAATAGTTAAAGTTGTTGCGTCAAGATTTTTCAGATGGCTCAAATCAGCTCAAAAGTTATTGCCTGGGGATTATTTTTCTTTTTAGAGCATGTTGTATCACAGAACAAGGTTGTGATATATTCAATGTATTAAGGTAACCCTTGAATATTTGTGTCATATTCTTCAGGGTCTTTGTCATTAAATTGGTCTGTGAGAACATCAACCACAATAAGGAAAAGCAAAGGTATGTGAAATTGCAGGAAATCAGTTGCAGAAAACATTCCACAATATATTGCAACTTCTTATCAACGAAAGAATAAATTCCCCCAATGGTATATAAGTATATTTTGTTGACATATCTGGATTTCTAGTGGAAAGTCTTGGATAAAAAATTGATTTCCACTGTGTCTATATTGCACTTGCGACCTCATTCCCAACATTCACACTGAATCTCGAAAGGATCTAATATCTGGCTTTCAAGAAATCCAATTGTCTGCAAATCCACTGACAGCCATGGCCTGTGGTTTTCAAAGGCTATCTAAAACCAATCTAAACAAAGCTTACCAACCCATTTGCTCTCCCAAGATGGCTTGTATGTGTCCACTGAACCAAGGAGCACAAAACCGATGGATTTGTTTTGTCATCTTTTATGCAAGCCATTAGAAGTAGCATTGATCTGAGTCTCTCTTTATGCAGTGTCTTTCTCAGGTTGTTTCCGACAGTGTTCACCATGTTTGTTGCTGAAAATAGGTCTGTGTCCCTGCGCTTGGAAATGACACACGGTGAGTCCTGCACTTGACCTTATTCACTACATAGTAGGCATACAACTTACCACAGAGGCAAAGGTGTGTACATGTAGGATTTTGATAATATATTTATTGAGGGAAATGGATTACTTTTGGTATATCTTGGTGTCTTTGATTCTGTACAAATATCTTAGGCTTTACCATTAGGGTTAAGCTATTTTCTCAATGCATATCATCATCACAGAGACACTGAATTGGTAATAATGAATTATCTATGGGTCTGGTGGGATTGCTGTCAGTGGTGTGGATGTCTGTATAATATGCCATCGCTAACTTGTACACTGTATACCAAAGGGATCTACAGAAGGCAGCCATGCAATTTGTGCCCCACTTCAAAAGGGGCCCTAAAATGAAGTAATTTATTCTTTCAAACAACAAGCATGAAATAACCAGCCCTCACATCTCCCTTTCAGATTGGTGAATGTTGCTGGCTTGCACCACTGATGCATGACCCACATAGCAATGCCCAGGACACCCAGCTCTATGTTTTCCCCTCTCCTCTGCGCTCAAAGTTATTGTTTATATTTGGGGCTTAATTGCAGGAAAATGCGCTGAGAAAAAGTTGTAAGGGATGGCCTATTTAAGTTGGGAAACAAATGTGATGTAACCAAACTAATTGCTCAATAAGTACAAATTAACATCTATCCATTATTGAGATATGTAACTACTTTCGTTCTTTTTAAATTATGACCTACAACTGCTGCAGTTAGTGTTTTCATTCATAAGAAGACAATGAATAATAAGAATAAAAAGAAAAAGTAGTGGTACTAGTAGTAGTATTACAGTAGTAGTAGTAGTAGTAGCAAATAGGTCAGTGCACATACAGTGCAAGTCTATTTGGTCACTGTCTGCAAATATGCACATCAATAAGAATCTGACTCTAATTTTAAGGTTTAACAGTGTATGGTATACTTTTGCTGAGCTATCACATTGACCGTGTACAATATAAAATTGCTGAAATTTGCAAATTTCCCATCTCACTATATTATCTGTAGCAAGAGAGTATGGACGTCATGGCAATGAAATCATAAAAGCCTCCATACAATGGCCTATTAACCATTAATTCACACCATGAATATAATGTATAGTACAGTGCAATATGGGTCACCAGAAATCGGTCATTATAATATGGCACCCATGTGAAAAAAATGTGAGTCTTACAACATGGACATCTCATTGGAGTGAATCCACTTTTGAGATTTGATACTTTTGGCAAGGACACACACACTTTGTTTAAGTGGTTTCAAAGGTCTGTGTACCATACATATGTGTGTGTGTGTGTGTGTGTGTGTGGGTGTGTGTGTGTGTGTTTTGAGGCATCAGAAACTTTCTCTCTTTAACAAACTAAACAAGAAAAAACAATACAGTGCGTCTACAATGCACATCTAGGTCTACATGCAGATATGAATCATAGCCTAATAAGCATTATCCAAAGTCTCTCAATAATTAGAAAACCTTCTCATGTATAGATTTTACTCTCATTCTAAAGTAACATGTTTAAATATTTTTCATGTTTGCCTCCAATTCGACACCCAATGACTCAAATTGATAAAATAAACCCTTTTATCACTGACTGTCATTGAGTTCTCACTAAGCTTGAACAACAGAAGCTGAGCTGTCATACTGCATCATATCTCAAAGGAGGGGCTCTGTGGACCGCATGCCTTTGATCTTCTCACTATGTAAAGCAATTTTGTTGGGTGAGGGTGACAGGGAAAGTCAATGGAAATATTTATATATTTATACTATAAAAACTGAATATAACTCCTTCTTTCAAAGCCCCAACATCTCATACACATGCCTCTGCTGCAAAAAACACACGTTTTCCTCACCAAATCATTTTGCTTTTGTCATCAAAAGCATTATTGAAATTTTGAAAATGCAATTTCTCAAATACACTGTCTGAGAAAATGTCAAACGTAAGGCATTACATTAAAGATAAGAAACAAAAACAACATTGGCACTTTGTTACTTACTTACACTGAGAATTTCTATTTAGGCGTCCTACGGGCACATCTCACAAACACACTGTTATGTGAGAACAATGTGAATCATTACATCAAATCTTCAGTTCTCAGTCATAGCTTGATCATGAGGCTCTCCCCTTTTGACCAGCATGCTTTAGTGCTTGGTATGCTGTTGATTCACTGAAACCTCCCTTCAGAATATGAATCAGTAACACCAGTCCAGATGGTGGCTGAACGCCCTCACAATGTTCTGCTCATCAGGAGATGTTATGATCAGAAGATTGACTCCGATTTATATGTATGTTTTTCATTATTTAAAAAGAGGAATACACCACAAACATGGCATATTGCAAGCAATTGTCTGCTACATTGTATTATAGTACTGTGCCAATATCAGCTGGTTTTCTATACTTTATACAGTATTGTACCTATACATGCCTCTCAGGGGCACTTTGGCAGGGGCACTGTCAATACAGGGAATCAAACAAGCCACTCTTCAACTACTACAGTAAGTGGTGTCTTAAAATAACTCCTTACAAATGTATCCACTCTATGCCAAGTCTATTTATGACCAAACATGGAAAAACAGTAAAACTATGTGAGATAATGTTTTTGGTTTTCACAGATTACTGAGCTTTGCATTCAGAGTGTTAAAATTGAACACTGTGTAATAGAATTAATCGACTATTGAATCAAAAAAGGGCATTTTGAGAGAAATTGTCCTTGTGTGAAATGGGTCTCCTGTGAAGGTTAACAAGCCTGGGTTCACGCCTTAGGTCACAGTTTTGATTCGAGACATTAATGAAGTACTGAAAATGATGCAATTTCTTCCAGAGCTCTGAAGTTAATGTCTCTCCTTTCGTGGCGTGTGTATGTCTTCAGTAAGGTTGTTGTAGGTGAGCAGTAACTGGCTGTTTCTAGTCTCTGAGTCTGTCTCCGTAGAATAATGATCAAAATCGTCAAAAGGTCTTCTGTGGTAGAGTCCTTGGTCTAATTCAAGATCCAGATCCAGATACATAGCACTACTAGTACACACCTGGTGTATGTTGGAAGATCCAGGTAGCTCCAACTGTGTGTGTGCGTGTGTGTGTGTGAGTGTATGTGGGTTTATGGTATTGTCTTTCCAATGCAATGTACACAATGTCTTCCTATTTGTTTTCTATCCCACAATAAGCTTCCCCTGAGGGAATCAGCCTGGGTTCTAGTAAGTATGAATGCACAATTAAAGCTACATAGGTTACACACACACACTACACACTTACATGCACATCCACTGTGTGAGGTGCATACTTAAAGGCGTGCCCCTACACACATGACTATCCATGCCATGCCATGGCCACAAACACACACACACACACACAAAGATACTCTCTCTCTCTCTCTCTCTCTCTCTCTCTCTCTCCCTCTCACACCTTGTGTTCTCCCTCTTCTGTTATGCACAATATTTACAGTATCTGATTTGATTCATTCTCTTCCAATCTATGCTCTTCTTTCTCCCCTTTCTTTCACCCTTCGCTTGCTATCTTGGCAAATAAATGCATCATGTGCTACAACAATAAAAGAGAAGAAAGGAGCGGTAGCAGCAAGAGACGAGGGGGGGCTGGTGGAGAGGTTAAATCAATCCTCAGTCAACCCAAGCGCTGTCCATGGCCCAACAATGTACCCTGTAATGGTGCATGGTGGCATCTGCTGAAACTGGCGGCAAGTATGCAATTAGTGACGGGTATTCCTGCGATCAGAGCTCTGGTTTTGTTGATATGAATAGAAAAGAGAGATTTCTCTCTAGACAGGAGAGGAGGAAAGGGGTGGCAGGGGAGGAGAGGGAGATCAAAGGCAAGGATGAATCTCCTGGCCCGTGGTCTGCTCCAGCTGATAAGGTGGATCAGAAGGGAATATAGACCTACATGCGCACACACACACACACACACACCCATGCCACAAGATATGCCCCAATGTCTCCTCTGTCCAACCACACTCACACAACCTATCAGTCTGTTCTGTAATCACAGGCCAGCCATATGATGTGTAGACTGTAATCCTCAATGTCACAAGGCCAAATCTATCTTACAGGATCTTATCCAAAGGGAAGGTAGCCTCCCAAACATATCACAATCATATCATACACTCTTCACTGAGATGTTATTCATAGGTTAGAGAGAAACCAAGCATGATGCTGATGAAGGATAGCTCTCTTTGACAAAGAGAGGCAATAACAGTGCCAGTGAACCTCCCATTATAGGTTTCTGAGTGAATTGATCAAACTGAATGAGACTCACAACAGCTAAGAGCAGAGAAACGCTTGGTTTAATCATGCAAAGGAGTGCATGCAATGGACAGAGCAGCAAGTGACCTAGATAGAAGATAAGTAGAGTCATAGAAAACTGCAGCTCGATGAAGAAGACGAAGCGACTTCTTTTTCCACGACTCAACAATATTCATAATACCCTAACAGACTCAACACTCAGACTCTATGAGGTAACTATGTGTAGGATGATAACGTCTCTATGAAATCATGTATGACATAAAGGTCAGCTCACACAAGAAATCATACATAACATTCTCTATGATGTCATCACATACTTGCACGAGACCAGTAATTCAAAACGAGGTCACTGTTACTTTTACACATAATGTCATATCACTTTCATTTCACCAAAATAAATATAAGAATAGGCTTTCTACATATATATATATATATATATCACTTTGGTTCACTGACAACCTAGAAGTACATGGCTTGAATGGCAATCTAAGAGACGGGTACAAAGGTATACACCACTTTTGGATTTTTCCAACTTAACCCTGCCTCTCCATGTTTATCTATTGCAATTCAATTAAACTAAAAGGCAAAATACTGTAAGTGAAATAAATCATTTACCTGTATATGGAGACATTTTCTATGAGGTCTGTAGTCTCTGTGTCTGTGATGATGATGCCTTTCGGTGAGACCGTCAGTGTTACTTTCCGGAACTTCTTGGCACTGGCTCTGGCCTGTTCATAAAAAAACACATACACACACAATAAAGTCATAAGGAAAAAAAACTTGTCTAGAGGCAGAGCTGGCCTGTCGATGTGGCACAAATGTAAGATGAAGTTACTTTTGATAAAAACTAAACAATTTTTAACTGCGAGTGTAGCGGCAGAGCAAAATCGAAACAGCCTGTATGAGTTGTCCCAGAAATGTGGGGAATTCATAAAAAGGTGACAGAAGGGGGAAGGAAAGCTGGTATGTGTAGCCCAGAATGAGTATTCGAGGTCAGGCAGGCAGCCACTAACTCCCCCTGCCATCTCAGCTCCATCTGGAGCGTCAGAAAATAAGGTAAAAGTGCTGAGCTTGTGCTGTGTGAGAGTGCCTGTTGACAATGACCTCATTACCACCCGATTAGCAAGCAAATGTTATGTTGTCCTTTTCAGGTTCATATCCAAGGAAGAGAATCAATAGAGTGACTGGGAAAGAAGAAGGTGGAGATAAAAAAATGGAAATTAAAAAGAGAGATTTTCCACACAATAGTCACTGTATACGTTCATACATATACTGACCCTGTATAGGAACACTTTCTATTTTGATGTGTTTGCAGGGGATGAAATAGAGGCCAACAGTGGAGAGAATGAAGCTAAAGAGGAAAAGGAGGGGGATTCTTGGTTAAACAAAAAAAGCACTTCTCAAGGACAAAAGGAATGGTGCCATGTCTTACTGGTGGGGCCTAAATGCCCTGGAGATAGTGACAGCGAACAGTGTACTCTGTCTGTACCCGCAGCACATGAAATATCAGAAACTGACATTATAATGGGAAGAGAAAGGGTGCTGTGCCTGACTGTGGCAGCTTCTTCATGTAGGAAGTGTGAACAACCAAATATTCCACTGTCATGTTACTTGTGTCGTGCCACAAGGCAAAAACCAATCTGTCAGTTTGAGATACGGCAAGTTCAGCCATTCTCTATGTTTGGTCCTTTAGTCTTGTATTCCTAAATAAAACATGTAGCAAATGGAAAACTCACAAATATATTCATTAATCCCATTCAGGTTGCTTGTTTTTCCTAGGGAACGGATAGACAATTGAATTTCTTTTTCTATCCTGGAGTAAATCAACTGATTCTTAATCCTGCCACCAGGTTTGGTTTCGTCACTAATTGAGAAGTGGGAGTTGTTATGATTAGGCTGCCTGTGCCAGGCTTTTCAGTGCAGAAAAAGGATTCTAACAGATTAGCAGAGACATCCTCATTGGTGGTGGTGTGCGTGTGTGTGATTGTGTTTACTTGTAAAAAAGCAAGTGAAAGAAAAAATGAAAGGAAGAAATATTAAGAGATATTGTTCATGAGTTAGTAATTTGAGTTAGTGGTTTGTGTGCATCTAAAAAAACATGGCAAATGATAGTTTTCTGTATGTCTATGAGCAGGGTGGTTTGAAATGTAACAGTTTAATTGCAATTGCAGCATTCTGAAATGTGGACAACCATGCTCAGAAAATCTCAAGGCTCTTGAGCCAACATCGAATCAATGATTTGACTGCTGCACATGTGCAACCCATTGATAATCCTGGATTAACAATGATGTTTCCATGTGACTATGCTGACCTTGATATAAACATAAGCACAACCTGGCCTTAAGTACACTACATGCCAAGGAGTATTATGGAAAGTTGAAGCTGATCTCTAGGGCAGTTCAGTCAGTCAGTGAACATTTTGGAACTAATGTTTCCCACAGCCAGAAACAAGAATGGTCCTGCTCTGGAAAAGGTGACTGTGACAGTATCCGCTGTGAGTTTCTGGACATGGGGGTACATTTTCTGACTCTAATTTAATTACTATGACATCAAGGCCATTCAATATAAAAGTTCAAACCCATTATTTGTCTGTAGAGGTACCCCAGGTTGCAAATCAGTATAGCACAGGTTTCTAACTTAATTCCCTTTGTTTGTGTTTTCAAAAGACTGATCTGGTACATTAGACTACCCCCCACTGATCACTGTAGTTTTAAACCTTTACAATGCACTGATCATGTCTACAGAAGCGCATGTTTTTAGCAACTATCATAATCAATGCAGTACAATAAAGCATATTGTATTACATTAGTTAGACTATAATGTAAGTATGTTATTCAAGATTTGTTGTGCATTGACTGTAACATTAAGAGTCAAAATAGTGGCATTATAAAGTTGCTTAAGTCAGCAAAGTAACTAGTGACTCACAGTGGCGACAATCCTGCGAATGGCAGCAGATGCCATGTCCTCTCCTTTGGGCTGGCCCACCAGGGTCATGCCCAGGTACTTCACATTGAACACCATCCCTTCCAGCAGCGTCTCCTTGGTATCTGTCCAGTTCTCCGGCAGTTCTGATTGGACAATAAGACAAGACATTGAAACTCACTGAATGGGTCTGATATGACTGAGCAGGGACACGTTCTGATGAGCATAGAGCACTGAAATATGTTATATATAAACATGATTTTTGTGGCAAGTGGTACATTTTCTCTCTCTAATTTGCCTGCGTTACATTTTTGCACAATTCAACCTGCCCTTTTGTATCTGTAAAGAGCATTATCATCTTTGCAGATGCCTGCTTTCTTGTGGATGATGGACAGATGAACATCATTAGGGTGTTGGGTGAATATCTTGGTGAACATCTCCAAAATGTCAACTTTTCAACACCTTTGTTTTTAACTTGGCCACCATGCATTTTTTAGTTCATCCAAAAGGGTTTTCATAAGCCGAAGGTTCATAGAATTTTCACAACAATAACTGGGTTGGTGGAAATTTTGCCTGCAAACTTTGGGGTTCACAGAGCTGCAATGCCCTGCTGTCACTGTAGCTGTGATGTAGCTCTCCCACAGGTAGCAACAAGCTGTCCCCTAGCTAGCTACTGTAGGCAGAGAGGGGGACTGTTTCCATGCAGAGAGTTTAAAATATCTCTCAGCAACCCCTGGACATGGGACAGAACCCTGCAGAGGAGCATCAGGGCAAGAATTAATTGCAAAGCAACAGGACTCACAAGAGTATGCAATACTACACCATGTCACATTTTTAATGTGGCAATAGGTGACACATAGTAATCCACCAATCCAAAGCATTTCAAAACATTCATTTATTAATAAAGTCTGCTATAATAGAGACAATCATACCATAAATGCATAAACATTTGATTAACAGACAAGGAATTGCAAATTCCAATAGTTTTGCCTCTTTTGCCTCTTTTCCTCAGAGGTATTTCTGCACATAGCACAGATTGAGATGAGAGAATGAAATTGACAAAGAAAATGAGCAAGAAGAACATGGAAGGCCAGAGAGAGACATGATCGGTGTCCAACATTCTGCTGGGCTGTACTGGCACCGAATTATCCACACGGGCTGAGCCATCTGTCACTGGCAGGCCCCAAGCAGCTGTTTGGGCATACAGGGGAGAGCGCCATCCCCTTACACCCCTTCCACAGACATGAATTTTTAACTCATTTTCAATCGCACTACAGGGGCCAGTTCACAACCAGAGAGAGCATTTGATGTTATTTGATGTTTTAAAATAAAGATTGCTTAGGCACATGGTGGACAGCATAGTTCATTGTTTTTGATTGTTCTGGGCAAAAGGTAGATTAGTAAAGTTGAGGAAAGAAGAAACTCTTAAGAAACTCACAGAATTTGTGCTTTTAAGTGGTTAGCACATTCGCCTCACTGCAAAAGTTCGATTTCCAGCCCTGTGTGGAATTTGCATTTGCATGGGTTTCCTCCCACATTCCAAAGCAATTCAGGTGTATTGGAGGCACTAAATTGCCAAGGGGTGTGGAACAGAGTGAATGTCTTTCTATCTGTGTTAGCCCTGTGATGGACTAGCAACCTGTCCAGGGTGTTTCCT
>OOFE01021214.1:0-13735 GCA_900323365.1 Monocentris japonica | reverse complement strand
CAACAAGATGAAGACTGTTTGTTTTTATTGTAAGAGAGCCTTGCCTTACAGGTAACACGAGCAACACACTGCACCATGGACAACACCTCACAATGAGAAACTCAAGTCCCCGCTGTATGGTTAAATGTTATACTTAAGTGTTTTTTTGTGTTTGTTTTTTTCTTCTTCAGCCTCAATTGGCATGTCGCCCCCCATGAATGATGCAGAATGATGCAGGCATGGCTTGGGCCAATCAATAACAAGATGCATCATCCCTCTAAGTTTCATCAAAATTAGGCAGGTGTAGCAGTTATTGCTTTTAAAGGTTTTAAAATTTGCCCTCTAATTATCGTGGCCACTCAGTATATTTTTTTTAAACGGCAGAACACAGTGCAGCAAATTCACTTTCAAAAGTTAAAAAATGTTGAAAGTAAAAGCTGAAAAATTGAATCATCTGACTCCCAGTTTCCTTTCAGTTTAAAAAACGTACCTCTATGATACTTGAATACCTCTGGTATAACTGAACCAAACCAAGCAGAACAAAAAGCAGAGTAAAGCTGTGCTGCACAGGTCTGGTTGCTACTTCAGCATCATCCAGCCACACAGCATCTGTATTACATGATTTAACACATTTCCTCTTGACCGAGTCTAAATGTTCTTATCTTTTGGATTTGGGTGAGCTTACCTTATATGCACCTTTGAGTGAAGAAGCTTTGAGTGACAGTGGAAGAGATGAAATGAGGTGAGAGATGTCAGAGGAGAGACCAGCTCACTGAAAAAAAAGAGTCTGATAAAGCCACCCTGTCTGGAATAGAAATCTACCTCACTGGCCTTTATGTGGCTGCACTGATTCCTGGTCCTGCTCTGCACCCTCTATGTTTTATAGGTCTCTGCCCACACACACACACACACACACACATACTCCAGCTCCCCCAAATGACACACAGACCGTCTGGATACACAAAGAGCCTCCATGTAAAACGTACTCCCTGTTGGCACTGAAAGGACTCCCTTTACTTGTATATACAATAGAGAGTAAAGAGAGAGACGAACTTGATATGGTGTGTGACCATTCTTTACATCAATCCTTCTATCAGTGAGATTGGGTTTCTGGGTAAACATGCAGCACTCACCCTCCTGTGTGTGTGTGTGTGTGTGTGTGGTGTGTGTGTGTGTGTTAGTAGGAGGCCCATCCACAATGTCCCCCTCTGCATAGGTAAACAACAGGGCCGGTCCATTGTTTCTTAATGGCTGGATGACATAGACGCACACACACGTTACGCTATCGTCATCCCACATTGACATCACAGCGTCACAGTCCAAAGAATGATTTGCTATGAAACGTGTGAGTGTGTGTGTGTGTGTGTGTGTGTGTGTTTTGTGTTTGGGTGAGTGAAGGGAGGGGGATTCCTTATCAGAACTCCTCACATACAAACACCACCCACAAAGAAAAGGACTGCACAAACACACACACACACACACACACACACACACAACAGGTGGGTAGATCTTAAATCTTATCCTGATTTCCACCGCAGGGCGTACAACGGCTTCACTCATCACTCATGTTTCTAATTCCTAAAATAATGTTTTTAGTTGTGTCTAGGTCAGTAGACTTGACCATTTGTGGAAAATGCCAACTGAATGCCATCTAACTGCTCAATAACATCTAATACTAAGTCCTTTGAGGATCTTCTGTCCTGGCATGGTTTGATATGGTGTCTTTGCAGGGTGCAGTTTACTTTCTAATGATGCTGCCAGTCTGTCTTTATGCCTGTTAGCATTATAACATTATGAATTATTATGAATGAAGGTTGTTATTATTATTATTATTATTATTATTATTATTATTACTTTTATGCTGCAACCCCAGAATTTCCCCCTGGGGATCAATAAAGTATCTATCTATCTATCTATCTATCTATCTTAATCTTAAAAATTTAGTCTGCTGACAGTGGAGTCACACAAATATACTTAAGTTTATGAAACTAAAAGCATAAAAGGCTAAAAAACCAAACAAATCCAGCAATGTAAACTGTTGGATGGGAATCTCTGAATGAGGGATGAGTGAGTTCAGTGTGTGTTCAGTTAAGCCCCGCCTCTCTGTGTGTATATCAGTGGGCCAAATAATCCCTTAGGCAAACATCCCTGCTTTACAGAGCTCACACACACAAGCACAGAAAACAATCTGCCCACTTGTTAAAAGCCTTATGGGGGGTAGACTATTTGCACAAAAGCAAATGTAATACACCACAACACTCTAGTCCACTCAGATGACGTCCGGTGAGCCTTTAGCTTACGCAAAGGACAAAGGGACATATACTCACGCAAAAAGACAACTTATCCATTTGGTCATAAAATCCCTGTATTTTGACCTGCTCTCGTGAAACAGGCTGACCAGGTGAACCAGGTGAGAGTTGTGATTCCTGATTGATTTCACCTACTCAATCCACTTCAGTCATGAAGGGCAGATGGAGATGAACCTGCTTTAATAATATCATATTGTGAAGATATTACTTACTCAGCACCTTGTGATATCTAAATAAATCTGAAGTCAGTAGTTGTGTGTTTGAAATGAGAGAAAGGGGTCAATTCAGTTCAGTTTTAGGGGAGTCTCTGTGATTGGCTGAGGATCAGGCAGCCTTCTTCCTCTGTGCTTAATCTTTCCCTGTTCACAAATTCACTTCACACCCGGTCACTACTTTTTTCATACCTGTGCCACAATATGTAGCACACAAAGTGTTTCCCGTGGAAGAGGCAGAGTAAACCCTGTGTGTGCTTTGTGCTGTGGAACGTACACGAAGAAACCAAATGATGTAAATCCACGCCGGCGCCATTTTTATGCACCTAATCCACTGAGAGACGTGAAAGTGTGGCGACACCGACCCAGGTAGAGAGGCAGGGGGCAGCAACGCTTCAACATCTTCACCAGTTTGAACTGCTTCATGTAATAAGGAGGCTTCGGCAGAGGAGGGCAGAAGAGGCACAGTAACCAGGGGTCCGAATCAGGGTGTTTTTGGCTGCAGCTGGTAACTTTTTCTCTTGGTCACCAAACACCATTTGATTCGTTTCTATGCATTGAGCTGGTGAAACAGTGAAAGTGGCAAGAGATTTCTAGGATCCGGCAGCCAATGTCCTGGTCCTACGCAGCAATTTTCCAGTGTTAATAAGTGTTGATTTTTCAGTGACAATAATCTCGAGCTGATCTTGATTTTAACACTCTTACAGTTAAATGAATACTGCCAATTTTGCTGTGTAATGTTAATCTACAGTAGCATAGCCTACAATCTGGAGCACAGATTGGTTTGAAAGACGTCTTTCCTGTGATCTCCCCACCTCATTCTAATTTCCAAGCTTTACTGCAAACTCTACTTATGAAAAACGTGAAGTATGATTACTTCCATCAGTCCAAAATACAATGAGGTTCAGCAGCAGGGGGTCAGTGCTTGTTGTGTCTGTTTTGAGCCAGTCGTCAGCCTGCGTGTTTGAAAAATGTTTCTCAGGAGTCATCATCAAGATGCAGCTCCTCCTAGAGACAGTTTGGATGTTGATTTCATTTGTGAGCTAAAGTTTATTTAACGCATCTCCCTCGCTAACCTTCGACGCATTTCATACAAACCTCGAGAACCATTTACCCTCCCAGCACCTTCAATTCTAACAAATCACCCACGCGATGTGAAATGTGACAACTTTTAATTGTTGTTGTGACACTGTGGTGAAAGGAGCTCTTGGGTTGACGTCAATTAACACAGCGTGCAGTGAAAAGATTCGTGGAGGCATTGCTGGCATCCCAGCTCAGTCCCTTATGCGGACAAGTACGCGTGTACTGTAGGTTGTAGGAAAACTATGTGATGGTGAATACAACCTGATAGTTATACTGTGGAAAACTCCCATGTAATATAACTAGCTAGTATATATAGCGTTAAGCAACTTCTTGATGACACCCCACCACTACTAGAACAAGACTTAAAACAGCACACTGACAAAGCATCCTCTTCTAGTCATGACTTGGCACCAAACACACACACACACTCAGCCATGCCATATGGAGCCAGGCAGCATCAAGTGTCAACATGCCTGCCTGCGCCACACAATGCACACAGGCATCCATCTCCACTCGCCCTTACCTTTTGTCTTTTTCTTTTGCTCTATATCATTATCCCTCCATTATTTCTCTCCTCTTCAGGTTATTCTCTCCATCCACGAGTCCCTCCAGCGAGACATCTCTACGGCATCTTTAAGGGAGGGGGGTCAGTAGTGTCAACTCGCAGCCTCCCTCCCGCTCTCTCTCGTAGAAACCACCACTCTGTCCCCTTCTCACTCCCCTCTCCTAGACCGAAGAGATGCTTGTGAATTTTTAATGGCGCTATTATGCCTGTGTGTGTGCTAGTGAATGGGGAGCTGTAGTCTATGCTTTCTGAAAGAAAAATGGTCAGCCCTGCCTGGAGCGCCGACCGGGGCGGCGACCACTGTGCACAAAAGGCGGAAACAGCCGGGCTGCAGGGATGGAGGTGGGGTCAGAGGTGACTGACACACACCTGTTGCACAGCTGAGGAGGAATCCTATAGTCATATTTAGGCCTTTCTGCCTCTTTTATTGCAAAACCGCTACAGGTGCCTGGATAAAAAAGCACCCTTGCCCAATAATAGCATAGGCAGTGGTGTAAACATACGTTAGTTTAGAACAATGGGTAAACTTCACCAAGAAAAAGGTGATCAGACTGATTTAAGGTGGGCTTACCTGCCACTAAACTATTTTGCAATGAATACTTCCACAAAATTCAACTGTGTTGTACATAAGATTGAAGGAAAAAAAACCCTCCTACAGTAGATCTGTCTCTGCAGCAATCCACTACAGAATAAATGTTGCCAGTCTTCTCCTTTTATACTACGAACCCTCAGGCTGCATTTCCAGGAAGCCACAGGAAAGGAAAGAAGTTACGTCACTTTTATTTCAAAGTGGAGCTTCTAACAAATAGTAACTATTGAAGCGTTTCCATGTGATTGTACCTTCTAATGAAGAGATGAGATGCAGTACGAAAAAAAAAACACAACAGCAAACTGAAGGGAATAAAACGTAGACACAGGAGTTGTTTCGTGTTTTATTTTTCCATCTCTGAATGAATCTTCCCCATTTTAAGCAAAAGGTAAAATATGCCATTTCCTGTCCACAACAAAGTCAAGTCTGCTCTGTGTCTTGATTTGTTTAGTTGTTTTTCATTTCATATACAAAATAAGAATCATGGCGGCTTCAGTTATGCTGTATACCTACTGTACAATGAGTGTTGAATAAATGAACTTTTTTTTTTTTTTTGCATTTCAACTCCTCCCAGAAGAGTGTGACTCCTCCTGCTCAGTCTCCTCTGTCCAATCAGAAGGCTGCTTTTACTTCTTAACAATCTGGATGACATCCTCATGCTCCATGATGTGTGTTAGCCCCACCCTCTGAGGGCTGTACTTGGTGCTGGTTCCCTGTAAGACCAACAGACAGCCCAGTTCAGATACACTACATTGTCTCATCGTACATGAGGACACTGTGCATCCAAGAGAACTGGAGAGGGCAGGGATTTAACATGTGTTGCACCCAGGGGTCCTGAGAGGGTGAGTCTTCAAATCAAAGTTTTGACAGTGGGGGAATGATGCAGTAGTGGCCAGACACAACACACACTAATACTGGCTTCAGGCTGCATGCATTTCTTGTGTGTATCAGTGGTTCCACCCGCAGTTAAGTCTCAAGAGAGCACACCAGAAACCTTCTGAGAAGAGACCTCCGAGGAGAATCAGCAAAGGAAGGGACAGTGACATCACAATGGAATGAGACAAGGGGGTTTGATGCACTCAGTTACATTGTCCACTGATTTGGTGAAATGTATTACACACCACGTTAGTGAAAAATGTCGCTGTACCTCCAATGCCTGACTTCCATGATGTCACTGAACCCTCAGTCTCATTTCTTCCGAGCAGGTCTACACAAGTTAGTCAGTTCAAACAATGTATTGATGACAGGAGGCACAAGGCCCTCAGACTGGGGAAAAATAAAAAATAAAAATACTTACCCAAACCAGAGCGTATTTGAACTGGCTGGCTAAAGTTCTGTGGATTCGATGGCACTGCAGGGAGAAAACAAAACATGTAGTAAATGGTTTCTGTTTACAGTTAAGTGACTGTGTGCATCGGCTGTAACAAGCCTGTAATCTCAATGTGTGTCTGTACAAAAGTGTGTATTCAGTGATTAGATTGGTGCATAGGCATAAAGAGGCAGTGATCAATATCTATCTGTATTCCTGTGTGTGTTACTCACCACATGTTCTACAGATGCTCCTCTTCTCATAATGATAGCGTCACTGAAGTCTGGGCGCGCTGAAGGAAAAAAATAAAAAATAAAAAAAAATCCCAGAGTAAATGAAAGAGAGTGAAAGAGAGAGAGTGAATGCGTACCTCCTCTCTTTTTGGTGTAAATGCAGATCAGAGCCAGGTATTCCCACAGCGTCTCCAGAAGGTAATCCAGGTTCAGCTTCATCCCACAACTGGAACACACACACAAAGAAAAATCAACGCTGCTCTCATGCACACAGACAGACATTGAGATGACACCTTACAACCAAAGAGAGCTAACCTGATAACAACACTGTGAGGTCTGCGAGCAAGGCGGTCCACCTCCTCAATGGAGATCTGATCCACCTTGTTGTACACCTGTAAAGCAAACACACACGGTGAGATTACAATTTGAGGGGAAAGAAAACAATTCTGCCATAACTGCAAGGGAACACATACAGCGCAAACACATACAGACAAGGGTCTCTATGGGTTGTGAAGATTCTACCATCCCTGAGTTTATAAAACCCTTTCAAACCCTAAAGTGCATGGTGGTCAAGCTAAAAACAAGGCTGCCTTTCATAGCTCATGAGAAGTTGACATTTTGGGGATACAAGATTTTTACTTGACAGCGACATCATGTATTGACATACGTATAGGCAAGGCATGTAGACTCTGTTTCCAACTATGACGTCGATGAACTCATCCGGTGTGCTGTCCTCCCTGAAGAGGACCTCTGCATTGAAGATTTCTGAAGAGCAGTGTTAAAGAAATCATCCAAACACAGACAGCGAAATGTCAGGAAGTTTCTCTTGGAGGAAGAGACATAAAACTATTAGACTGTTGCATTCATCATAGTTGTGCGTTTGTCTGGTATTGGCACCATGAAGGATACTGTATTCATGAAGGATGAGCTGAACGAGCTTCTCTGAGCAGTGGGTGAGAGGAACCGTGGAGTTGTAGGAGAGGCCGCCACCTTTCTTGGGCTACAGGGAGAAAAAGCAATATTTTAACAATACAAAACCTTGTTGTCACACAGTATTTTGAGGAAATCGCTGAGGGGTGATGGAAACTATACCTTAAAATAAATATTTGGTTTTAGTCTGTTGAGTCTGATGCCCACCGATTCCAACTCTTTTTCTAGAAGTTCTCTAGGAGGATAAAAAACAAAAGTTAGATATGAAATTACTTAATAGAAAGAACACACACTCTCACAAACAAAGTGTGGGCGTCACACACCTCTGAACATCTCCTTTGGTGGCATCCAACATCATGATGACTACGTCTGCTGTCCTGGCAACAGCAATGACCTGCCGACCTCTACCCTTACCTAGGAAAGGTCACAGGTCAGCCAATCACAATCACTATGAAGTTCAGTCTTTTGTTCATGATGACTGCCTTAAGACTGAAAACATCTAGATGATGACTGAAGGCATCCCTGCACTTGAGAGCCACTTTAAATCTAAAAAAGGACACTTGTGTCACTAGTGTAGACATGCATTCAGTCACTAGTGTGTATGCACAAGCGGTGAGTTCTTGTATATTTTTACACACTATGAACTTATCAACTTCAGCAATCAGTGCTTCGTTTGAATCCTCTAAAAACACATTAAAACCTACCTGTGGGATGATAAAAAAGTGAACATGCTAGCTTGATTTTCAGCTAACAAAAACACAGGCAAAGAAGTCAAGTGTACCTTGGGCAGCACCCTCAATGATTCCTGGCAAATCTAGCAACTGGATGTTGGCCCCTTTGTACTGAAGAGCAATAAAAAATATATATAAATGACATGCTACAGCTATGATTGAAAGTTAGCATTACAATTGTGAAAATATGTAGTCATATGCATGTGTGTACCTCTATGACACCAGGTATGCAGGTGAGGGTGGTAAACTCATAGGAAGCGGCTTCACTGGCTGTTGATGTCATCAAACTAAGGAAGGTGGACTATAGAACACAGAGAGTTAGGTTAGACCAACACATCTTAACCTTTGGGTCAGGTTGCAGGCCTCTTTCTGGTGGCAAGAGTGCTAGTTTGTTTACATGAACCTGGGTCCCAAAGAACCCCTTTTTTAGGCTAAGGGAGGCTGCATTGCACTGTAAGTGACACGCTGATTAACTTGACAGCATGTCTGTATTGTGACTTCACGTTCAAGTTTGTGGTTGTTAACATGGATTTTTTTAGGTTCATGCATGCACTTAAGCCAACTTTCCTTGAGACTACAGTAGATTACAGTAGACCATAGGAGACACACCCAACCTCCCCCTTGTGTTGACTTACCTTACCCACAGAGGGAAAACCAATAAGAGCAACACGAGCATCTCCAGATTTCATGACATCGAAGCCCTCTCCTTTGGCCCCCGCTGATTTGGAGGGCTCCAGTAGCTGAGCTCTGTACTTGGCTAGCTTGGCCTTCAGCAAACCCAGATGGTATTCAGTGGCTGAAGGCATAAATGGAAAAAAATGTAGGTGATTTATTGTGGCATTTGTTCTGTTCAAAAGAGATTTGGGATTTTAAAGAATAAGCTGTTACTAGTAGGAGTCTGACACCTCATACTGTACATTGTGAGAACACAAGAACTGAGGGAGGATGTTATTAAATAGTAATAGAAGCACAGCGATCAACATTAGGACGTTTACTTGACGCTGTCAGGATAACATTGACATATGACTGACTGCATGTGGATCGGAAGATTGGAATAGAGGATGGGATGTCATGACACAGCTGGCCACAAGTTCTTCCATATAAAGCAGCTAACAGTTAGCCCTGCAAGTGCTCTTCCCTTACCTTTGTTTTTCTGTGTTCGAGAGATTTCTCTCTCTATTTCTGCGATTTTCTCCAAGATCCCCATTATGGCAAGACAGAAGGTCTACACTACCGATGAGAAAAAACATTTCATAAAGAAGAGAAACGTGTCAGTCCATAATGGTTAGCCTTATTAGCCAACTGGCTAACTAGCCAGCCAGTGAGATAAAACAGTTGACAAACCACATTAAAAGCAGGGAACTAACACATGTAGTTTTACCCTAGTATTACAGTGTAATACACACAACGACAACATGTTAAAATAATTGTAGTATAGTAGAAATTTACACTTTAATTCAGGTTACACTCCGCAGCATGCACAGATACGTGACATCCCCAACCGGAACCCGAAGTTCCGTGCACATCAACGTCCGGAAGAAACAAAAACCTCATTCTAAAACAACCTTGATTCCGCGCATATGTTCAATGCTTTTATCCACCGGGTACTACGCGGTTTAAACGTCGTTAGATTAGCCAAGTACATATTGAAATACGTACCCATTAAATAAGAGGGAGAATTTAACGGTCAAATGATATTCAAACGAACATCCTCGGCCCCGGTTGTATTGACGTTGCCGGTCAGCCTTGTCACTCCCAGAATGCTAGAGAGCGAACATGGCTGCGCCCACAGGACCGAGAGCACCGTCAGCCTCCAACCCGCCCGGGTTTGGAGGTTTTCCGTTTGCAATGACCGGTAGACCGCCGGAGGACATTCCCGGTAAAGATCAGGAGCAGACCGGGGAACCCAAGAAGAAGCCGTGCAGGGCTTGTACGGACTTTAAGTCGTGGATGAAGGTCCAGAAGACAGCTGCAACACAGGTGATCCGAGTTCGCAGGTTTGCCAAGTTCTCAGTCCCTATGGCCAGACTTGTCTGAAAACATGCTGCCCTTTCCAATTATAAAGCATCTCGGCTTGATTGTTATTTGTGCTAAGATCTGATTGGCTATAATCCTGGGCATTCCCCAAAGAGAGACCGTTTTTGCCGAGTTTTTAGTTATATGGACGTGTGGACCACACCGGTCTTAAGTAACCATGAGTGGTTTGTTTTTAAAATATCACTGTCGGAAATATTGATGATTCCTAAAAAGGTTTCATCATACCAGGCTATTCTCATCGTGTCCCATTCAAATTGAGCAATAGGGACTTGCATAACTGACCTCTGTCAGCCTAGGCCCCATACTGAGTAGACTTAGCTTCAGTGTCATTACATTTATCATGTTGGGATCCACCAGAGACAGTTAAGAACCCGTTCTTCAGTCATAAACCTTTAAATTGTTTCATTTGATATAGTTTATTGATTCCCCAAGAGGGAAATTCTCTTGGCCCTCTGGTTTGGGTGCAGGGCCGGCTAGCTAGTGCAGAGTCCAAGGAGCAGGTGGGGGTTAAGGACCTTGCTCAGACTTCAAACATGATCATGGTATTTACTTTTTACTTTCTGAACCTTTCACACACGGCTAAACACTAGATCATCCTGCCACCATAGGTTGTCCCACCCACACTGTGTCTGAACTACCAGCTGATTGACTGTGCGTGGCTGTCTGTCAGAATACCCATGTCTGTGTGATCCTCCAGGAGGCCCGAGCTGAAGAGTCAGAGCCGCAGTGTCCACTGGACAGGGAAGAGTTAGGGCGTAACACCTGGTCCTTTCTGCACACCATGGCAGCATATTACCCAGAGCATCCCTCCTCCACCCAGCAGCAAGAGATGGGGCAGTTCATCAACCTCTTCTCCAAGTTCTTCCCCTGTGATGAATGTGCAGAAGACCTTAGGGGCAGGTCAGACCACCATGCTGCTCTAGGCTTAATATATAATCTCCCAGTTGCATATCAGATCTTACGGCCTCATCACTTGTAAGAGGTTGAAACTTAAAGGGCCCCTGCAGTCAAAAAAATCTTAAACACAATGACAGGATGTTGTCCTGTTATCTTTACGATGGCCAATTAAATGATTTCATGATTTTAAATGTATGTTTTCTTAAACTTTTCCATATTGAAGCTGTTTTATTAATCATGGATGTCAAGAGTCCCAAGCTATGGGGATTTGGCTGCTTTGAGTGAGTGTAGAGGGGACTGATCTCTAAATAATTTCTACTGTGGGGGACTTACAATGAGGCAATATTGACAGAACAGATCATCTTCTCCAAAGGAAGGGGCATAAAACTACTGTGGATTTCCATTTCCAATGCTCTTTAATGTACACACCAGAACTTCTGTGTGAAGGACTTACAATTAGATCTGGGACAGATGAGATCTGTCGCATTTTCAAATGCTCTGTTGTTAGACAGGAAGTACGCCATTTTTTAACGTCATCATCCCCTGTCCGCAGGTTGAAAAACAATCAGCCGGACGCCAGCAGTCGCCACTCTCTTTCCCAGTGGTTCTGTCGTCTCCATAACGACATCAACGTCCGGCTGGGAAAGCCTCAGTTTGACTGCTCACGTGTGGACGAGAGGTGGAAAGATGGATGGAAAGATGGATCCTGTGACTGATTTTTCACGACTTGAGAGCTGAGAGATATGAGGCAAAGCTGCCCTCGAGTGGGGACCCGGGATGAAAAAATCCTCTTGTCAATGCAAACCTTTAACATGAGTGGGAACATAGCAAAGCTGCACCCAGAGCTGCATCTTGGAGCAACTTCACCTTACACAGAAGTCTCCAAAAAGATGTGTGGCAAATTTCAAATGGCATTTCTTTCTCTGTGGTTGATTATATAACTGACAGAATGAGAAATAACTGAAGAAGTACAACAAATCAACGATTTTCTGTTCCTCCAGATAGGACGTAGAATCACAGTAAAACCTCTCGGGAAGTAAGGTTGTTCAGGAGATTTGAAAGAAATGTTTTGAAGTTCCAGACTCACGCTTGTTTGAAACATGAAACATGCAGGCTCTCATGTTCTCAACCATGTATAAAGTCTAATTTGCAGCTTTACTGCTTCTAGTTTCATGCATCAACAGGGATTGCCCGCAGTCAATGCAATATAATATTTGGACACTGTACTCGTTGAGTACATGTGGATCTGCAAAGACATATAAATATTACAGAATTTTTGCCCAATTTGGTCTTTGGAGCCCCCATCAAAGGTCAAACATGATGCGTGACCCTGATTTGCCTGTTGAAGCGACAGAAGACTGGAGTTCTGGAGGGATTTAGTCATTAAATGTTTCAGGTTTGTTTCATCTGTCTTGTTAACCCACCATAACCAGTCCAACACAGAACATCCATTCTTGAATGTGTGAAGAAAGGGAAAGCTATATCAGAAAGATAAGATAAAAGAAAGATATATCATAGATCAATTATGAATCTGTTTCTAAAAAATACTTGAACATCTTTAATATATGTGTGTTTTTCTGAAGGGGGCAGAGGAAGTTAATGTTTTAAATTGTGATGATTACAGAACATCTTTTTCATCGTAATTCCTAATTCCACGCTGTGTGTGTGTGTGTGTGTGTGTGTGTGTGTGTTTGTGTGTGTGTGTGTGTGTTTGTAATTTCATTGGTCTAATTGTGTGTGTGTACACTTGTCTGTTAAATGGATTTGGATCCTGTACGCCCCCCCCGGCTCTTTCCATATAATAAGAGGAGAAACATGGAAGAACGTTTTCCTCCTCTGGCCAAGGGCCTTTCAGACTCTCAGACATGTGACCTGGTCTGTCTGTGAGTTATTAATAAATGCCCTGATCAACACCCTCCATGAATGTGTTATTTTTGGACGCAACCAAGGGCACACATGCACACCGACACACACACACAGCTAGTATTCCACAGCTAATATTAGTTGTACTTATATGGTGATCTTATAGAGGCTTTGCTTAACTGCTTCAAGTCCATCCAGTTTACGTCAACACGCACCTCGAACCTGTAGAGACTTTCCATCATTAGTCTGAAATCCATCCTACCCAGCTGCTGGTTTTGATCACTTTTGAATCGGTCATGAGTACATTTACGTCCTCTGCTGGTTGAATTTGGAAGGTGTGACTGTTTCTGGGCCATATAGTGATTCCAGTAGTGATCATAAAACCATCACAAGCTCTGAGACACCGGATGTCTACGACTCATTCCCCTGCCCTTATTTTCATCCATGATCTTTTATGATCTTTTAAAATCACTAAGATATCCTGTAGGGACCTAGTGTACCTGTGGTGCTCAATAGTGAGTTTATAGTAAACGTATGGTATCACTATAATAGTCCTATATGTTCCTATAGTGCATCTATGGCACTCTATAGTGAGCATATAGTGACCTTATCGAACTTTATATGTTTCATCCCCTATATTATCACTATAATAGTCCTATAATATCCCTATAGGCACTTATAGTGTGTCTACAGTACTCAATGGTGAGTTAATGCTTTATTATACTTATCAGACGTTATTTTTCTGTCTCCAACTGTATCATAATAATAATAATACTACTATAGGATCTTTCATATGGATTATAGCTTTGTCTAATATTTGCACAGTATCGTTCTAGATACCTTCGTTCCTCTTTGTTTTCACATCTGCAGACTGGGACGAGAGAGAACCACAAACAAGCGCGGCTACGTCAGTCATGCATATACACGACGCCCGCGCCGTGGCCGTGCGCTCTCGGGTGCGCGCAGGACCCGTCCCTACAGTAGCAGTGGAGTCGAGA
>OOFE01021213.1:10885-32463 GCA_900323365.1 Monocentris japonica | reverse complement strand
TACGGGAGGAGGTGCCTCGCGAGGACCCCCGGGACCCTCCACGACCGCCCTTGGACAGCGCTGGCTCCCACAGGAATGCGGAGAGTAGGAGACAAGTCCAGCACGTTGCGAGCACCTGGTTCATCACTGCCTGTGGAGGACACGAAGAAGACATGACAGGGCCAGATCTGGAGCAATCATTGTGATGATCAGTAGGCCTACCTGAGTACCTGTGGGGTGTGACCCTAAATTCACTTGTTTATCTGTTTTTTTCCACGTCGATTTTAATTGGGAAAACATTTTGGAGTAGCAGCCGAATGTTTTCTATGATCAGCATTCAGGTGATTCTGTCTGAACTGGTTTTTAATAAAGTGTTATGGAAAATCCCTCACTGCTCTATTGGGAAAAAAATGTATAATGTGATCACGCCCTCTTCTGAGCATCATTATCAATTGCCTAGACAGGGGGAAATGTATCAGTGATTCATATTAGAAGAAGAACTGGTTGATGAAATCAACTTTATTTGGCACTAACACACATACATGCAGTGAATTTGTTTCTCCGCATACCTCTGACTAGATATACACACATCACCCCACACACATGCACTTTTCCAGGTCAGAGGACAGCGCAGGCGCCAGCTATCGGACAGTGCGCCTGGAGCAGTTGGGGGTTAAGTGCCTTGCTCAAGGGCACTTCGGCAGTGTTGGTGGGCACCGTAGCTGTGGCACCAGTCATTTTCCAATCACCAGCTCACAGCTGGAATACACCCTCCTGGTGGTGCCGGGGATCGAACCAGCGGTCTGATGGGTCGGTCTCTCTAACCGCTAGGCCAGCCTGCCGCCGTTGTGTGTTTTATGCCTTGTTTTTCAATATGGTCTCCATACAGAGAAATGCAGGTTCCTGCTGTTGCAGATTGCTCGTCTATATCAAAGTAGGTCAGTTTAAAAATAAAGACCAAGCTCAACAGAGCAGGCTGCTCTTGGCTTTCAGCCTCAACATATGACATAATAATAATGTAATAATGTTTGGATGATGATGAATAAAAAACCGATGGTCTCCTTTGTTATGGACATAATGAAATGGGCTATTATTGAATTTCACTGAAGCAGATAGGCCATTGAGGGAATGTGAGCAACAAAATCTCACTATCGTGTAAAAGTGATTTTTTTTATTTTCGTTATTCAACACAATGATATTTCTCAAAAGGTTTTGTCGAATGCATGTTCATTTTTCTGTATTCCCGTGATATGAGGCATCATACCATTGAAGATCAAATGCATTGCATGCTTTATATACATATATATGTGTACACCCACCCCAGATTCGTGCTTACCTTACAGCGCACCACCCAAATTGTGTCTCTTTTCGTGGATTTTTCCAATCTTCCTTGGTTGTTTTGGCATTCAGATAAAGGAACGATGATATGGCATGATCACGGACGACCAAGACTCGTTCTCGCTCTTGGTCGCGTGAACGCGCGGCGCGCCCACATATCGAATGAGGTCCTTTTGAGAAGTCTCACTGGCATACATACATACATACATACACACATACATACTGGCACACACAAACATAATTGCCTGATTGCATATTGCTGTCTTCATGTAATGACAGCGGCTTCATTGTGGTCTGTGTGATTCGCTCTCAGTCAGTGTCAGAGTTTTGTCAAAGGCGTTTTAAACCTGATTTGTAAATAAGTGTCATTATGAACAATTTCAAATTTATTAACTCTAATAAGTACAGTTTTATGGGCTTCCCCATTAGCTTTGTTTTGAAAGGTGCTTTTAAACAGTAATATAAAGTATTGTATTTATATAAATAAATGTATAAATTGTTATTATTAGGAAAGGGATATTTTGAAGTAGTTTTTCAATAACTTACCAAATTGATACATTTAAACTGACTGATGATAATGATGACATTTTAGACGAATACCATGGAAAACGAGTAACATCCCATGTCTAAATACTTTAATACAAAAATAACCTACAAATTCCCCAGTGGTATAGTAATATAATTCAATATACCAAATCAGTAAGACTTGATTTAATTTAGTAAAGAAGGAGAATTGATTAATAGTCTTAGAAACCCGCGGGCTCACCCTCCGGATGCACTAGGTGGCGGCAATGTGCGTTTAACACTAGACACCAACGTCTGGAAATCCCTAAAAGAAGAAGCAAGTTCATTGACAACAACCTCGTCTTTGCTGCCATGGCCTTGTTCTGCAGAAGTGCTGCCCTGCTCTTTAAGCCTGCCAGAGCAGTCCCAGTCACCTTCTCTGCTGCACGCCAGTACAGTTCAGGTATACGTTTCAATATTTGTCTCAGGTTATTCATATGCTATTGGTTTTATGTAGCGACATAACGTTACCCTGCCACAATGTCACGGAACCTGCGTCACTCGATGTGCGACGCATGCGGACAGCAGGGAGGCTACAAAGTTCCTTTTTAAATGAGCCGTTTGTGAAGTGTTAGCCACCAAAACGTTGGGGTGGTTTCTCACTGTCTTACTTACCTATCCTGTTTTACAGACCTGCTGCCAGTCAGGGTTATGTTTTTAATCTGTGCTGTTGCTTGCCTGGTTGACCTGGGTGGTGATCAAGTGCCTGTACACCTGTACATGCTGTCAGTTTGAATTGCTGGCTACTATAACGACAGCATCTTTGTCGGCACATCAAGCTAACTAAAGCCTACTTGCAAACTGCTGTAGTGTTTTGCAAACGCCAACCTTGGATCTGTATTATTTTGTAACAAGCTGTGGCCTTTGCTCCACAAAGCGTATCAAGGGCTCATGGTCTTCCTAAGGCCTTGACACCAGGTTGCCAGTGTTGATCCTTCACACTTTCATGAACGATTAACCAGGACCTATTCTCGCCTTGTGCTGTCAGTGTTTCTCTGTAGGATCATGAGGACAGCTCAGACCATTTTGTTGGTGCATCATTTGGTTAAAGGACTACTTTGTTACTGATGGTTACTGATATCAGCGCAGTTGTTGTTAGTTATCTCAAAGGTGCCTCAGTCTAGTGACTTGTCCAGCCACAGAAAAGACCAGTGCACAATTAAAGACATAAGCCTGCCAGAATGCAGACATATGCATGCCAGAGCCTTGAAAGTCAATGCACACTGGCTAGGTCACTTGGTATTCTTAATGTCAATATAATGCTGTCTTTCTCAGTACCTCCCTCCTCCATGTTTTATTGTGGAGCCTGATGAGAAATAGGATGCTCTGTCCTGTCAAGCCATCCAGAGGGGCTGATTCATCTGACTGTGTGTTGGGTTTTCTGTTCATCCAGGTGGGCAGTTTGAATATATTGTAGTGGAAAAGCGAGGGGAGAAGCAGAATGTTGGTTTCATCCAACTGAACCGGCCCAAGGCTCTCAACGCTCTGTGTGACGGGCTGATCATTGAGGTGGGACGGGCGCTAGACGCCTTTGAAGCGGATGGAGATATCGGTGCTATTGTCCTCACCGGCAGTGAAAGAGCCTTTGCAGGTGAAGGGATTGCATATGTTTACACATGTCTATTTGTCTTGTTCTCCTCTATGAGTTCCATAAGAGAGTTTATGGGGAGTGTTAAATATGTTGTTTACACTGACATATCAATTGTAAACTGTGCTCCTATTAACTTAAAACTGTGTTTTTCAGCGGGGGCGGACATCAAAGAGATGCAGAATCGAACCTTCCAGGAGTGTTATGGTGGGAACTTCCTGGCTCACTGGAACAGAGTGTCCACAGTGAAGAAGCCTGTGATTGCAGCTGTGAACGGATTTGCTGTGAGTGTCTTACATTGAGTCTAGTGACTATTTACGGGCTGTTTACGGATTGGATTTTGGTTAGACAAAGCTTAGGAATGGAGTGAGACTATGACACAACGGATAATGTCTTTTGAGTGAAAATCTTGTTTGTTTTCTTGCACTTTTTCTCCACGTAACCTGCTGTTTTAGCTGGGTGGAGGCTGTGAATTGGCAATGATGTGTGACATCATCTACGCTGGAGAGAAGGCTCAGTTCGGCCAACCAGAGATCCTGTTGGGAACCATCCCTGGTAGAACTTCCTCCCATCTACTATCCTTCCTGGTTCAATTTCATTGCCCTATTTGTTGGTCAGTTTCATGCCTTTTGGAGAGACTGTAACCATGACATCCGTCTGTCTATCTGTCTATCTGCAGGAGCGGGTGGCACTCAGCGGTTGACCCGTGCAGTAGGGAAATCCCTGGCTATGGAGATGGTACTAACAGGAGATAAGATTAATGCTCAAGAAGCCAAGCAATCAGGTAACAGACACATAAAGCGTTTCATAACATAGACATGTACTTGACAGGAGACAGGGTCTGAGCATGGTAGACCAAGCAGTTAGAAGGATGGGCAGGGTGGCATAAAGATTAGGGAGACCATCCTTCGACACAAGGACATGGGTTCAAGCCCATTTAAAAAAACAGGTAGGTTGATTCCAGGCCTGTGATTGGTGGATAGCCGTGGTATATATCCTATATCCCATGCTTACCATAGCAACGGCTTCTTTGGCGTTCCATATTACTCCACTGTAAATATAGGTCTAACAGGAAAAAAACAAAACGGCAACATTCTATGCAGGTCGGAGATAAACTTTGGTCGTTGCTTGTTACTTTGTCACAAAATTACACTTTTTTAGTTGCTTAAGTAAAATATAAGATATGATGAAACGTATGGAAGAAATGTATTAACCGTTTTATAACAATCAATAAGTGTCAGCAAGCCTCTATCCTTACCAGCTCCAGAGATTCTGCTCTGTATCTGACCCTGCACCCTGACCTCCCTGTGGAAATGAAACAAGAATTTCCCTTTTGGGGGCCAAAGTATACTATATCAATAACATAAATATTATGTTGTTACCATTTAATTAGTGTAATTAATCCAACTGAATGATCAGCCTTGTAATGTGAGCTAAACAATCAAGTTAAACTTTTGTTTGAATTGATTTATAGAATTTATTAAATATGCCTGGACACACATGCATGCAGGGCGCACACATACACTGATTCAGCAGCCTTTGTCTTTCTCAGGCCTGGTGAGTAAAATTTGTCCCGTGGATCAACTGGTGTCAGAAGCTGTTAAGTGTGGGGAGAAAATTGCTGCCAATTCCAAGCTGGTCTCGGCTATGGCTAAGGAGGCCGTTAATGCAGGTGTGTGGAGTTTATTTTGGCTAGCTGTTTGAACTTAAACATCTTGAAACCTACCTGCAGCTTTTATTGAATAAGTTTGCAGTGTTTTCCTCTGACTTGTTGATCTACGTATGGTTGCAGCCTATGAACTGACTTTGGCTGAGGGGAGTCGTTTGGAGAAGCGGCTGTTCCACGCTACCTTCGCTACAGTGAGTAGAAGCATGCATCTGAGAGTGAATGACACTGACAGAGCAGTCAAGAGAGTGACTGACCTTAATAGTCTGACCTTGACCTTTGTGTCGATGTTTGTCCCTCTAGGAGGATCGTAAGGAAGGCATGACTGCGTTTGTGGAGAAGAGAAAGGCCAGTTTCCAAGACAAGTAGAGAAGAGCTGACTGAGAACTGACAGCCAAGAGAAAAAAGTTCCTGACATCAGCGGGCCGTTTCCTAATGTGAATTCAGTTCTGATATTATAACTTGGATGCTGCAAAAATCCTGATACCAATGGAAGATACAAGCCAAGGATTTGGCACTAAGTGAGTGCATAAGAGTGTCTTATCACAGTTAAGCCCTGTCTGCGTATGCACAGCATCAAAATCAAAAGTTGTCTGCATACAATAGTGCCGTGTGTTTGTAAGTGAATAGTATTTGCTAACTTGATCACGGTGAATGGTAGAAGAATCAGCCCTGGTGACTAATACTGACTTTGCCTTTGCTGTCAAGCCGCTACCTACATTCAGTAGGTAACTATTTTTTCCTCTGTACATTTTGCAAATAAAGCTCAGTAATAGTTTGGAGTAACTGGGAAAAATAATTGCTCTTCATTTAAAGAATATGCCTCTGCCCCATGTTTGCTAATATACAGTTGATCGTTTGAGAAACTGTTCCTACCTCTTGGCTCTAAGATTAGGTGATATGGTTTCAGTAAATCAGGCTATTATTCCTAATTGGTGTTTTTTATGCATGGGATAACATTCACTTATTTGGAACCCAGTCAGTCATTAATGGTTTCAAATGTGACTTCTTACTGCCTTTGTTAACTTATAGGAAATCTGGCGATTAGTGACGGTTGCTGATAGATGAAAGGTTGAGCCTGTCAAATTCATTATCAACAACAAATGGACCCAGCATGCACAGCCAAAGCCCTGAAAGCAAGCTCACACATGGAAGAAAACAGTCCATCAGTCAGTGTCCACCGCTAGATGGGGCTGGCGTGCTGCTCCACAGTCACACAAACTGGACATTCAGCTGCCTGTTGAACACGCTCCGGCTTGCGTGTGTTTAAGAGGGAGGAAGACCGGAGCTTAATTCGCTGCAGCTGAATGTATGTAATTGATGGTTATAAGGTCATGCCATTAAAATACTATATAAAAATCATTAGGCCCATGGCCAAAGGATACTAAACTTCTTAGCTTTTTCTTGTCTTTATTGTGGTTTTATAATAACATGGTTTTATACAGAATTTTTTGAACAGCTTTAAAATTGGAAAATTATAATTATTATTTGCAATTTTCTCAAATGAAAATACCGGTAATATATTTCTCCAGTGTTTACACATTACAACCTAAACTTTTTTACGGCATCAAGATAAAGTTGGCGTACAATTCCTCTTAAGGCCTACCATAACTCATATTTATAAACCTAATGTCTTTCAAATAATTATTTGTGGGAAATTATTACTAAATTATCATGATTATTATTATTATTATTATTATTGTCGCACTACAGCTTATGAAAGGTTTAAGATGTTATTAAAATGAAATCGCGGAAATTGAGCCTATAACTTTTCATCAATAATTTGGCCTTCTGGGCTTAACTGAAAAGGAAGACATTGAAAAATAAAAAATATTAAGCTGATTGTCTTATTAGCTTTCATTTTAGATATTTGAAATCGATAGCCTACTGGCCTGATGTTAAGGGATGCATCATTTGGCCAAAAAAATTCGGTAAAGCATAAAACCATAATAGTCAGGACCATTCGACTTCAAAAGTAAGGAAAACACCAGAACAAATTTGGTTAGTGTCTGCTTTCTTTTGCCTCTCCAATCATCTGAAGGCACCTTTCTTTCTCTGATCTCAGGGTTTCTTCACACGACGGCGCCCCATATCTTCACAAGGCCATGGCCTAATTGATTTTTATTTTCATTCAATATTCCCCTGGAGCTCGCTTTCTTGTCAGCCCCCTGGAACAAAACTTCTAAAAGGGGAGAAAAAAAATCGTCTCCTCACTCCGCGGGGAAGCACAAAGGTCTGCAGAGAAGGCCCGAAAAGAGGCTCCGCTTTGAGGCTACCGAAAGGTCAAAATAATAAATGTAGACTCAATTGAGGCTCTCCACACAGACAAAAGGGGCAAAACGTTACATTTTGGCAGCGCAGACCCTCATAGCGTGATAAACTCATTTAAAGAAGCCGAACTAAAGAGGGAGCAGCATGGGTCCGGAGAGGGAGAAAGGGGCTTTCAACCCGGCAGACAGGCCTGGCTCCTCCAAGGGCCTTTTCTTCTCTTTAGGCTCCATCCGTCTCACGCTCCTCTCCCCTCACGGAAAGTCACTATAATATTCCTATAGGGACTTATAGTGTCTGCGGTACTGCGTAGTGAGTTTACAGCGACCTTATCGTACTTTATGCAATATATTTTTTTTTATCTCCAGTACAATATCCCTATAAGGTCTGTAATTACATTACATTACATTACAGGCATTTAGCAGACGCTTTTATCCAAAGCGAGTTACAATAATTGCATTCAACATAGGTAGGCAAAAGAACTACTAGTCACCAGAAATTGTAAGTGTATTTCCTTATAAACAAGCATCTAAGAGCACAACCAGTGCTAAGGTAAAAGTGCAATAAGTTAGCTACTTTTATTTAAACAAATGAGACAAATAAGTGAAGTAAATAAACAAGTGCAAAGAGGAAGGGTCAGGGTAGTGTTTCTTGAAGAGGTAGGTTTTGATCCTGCGGCGAAAGATGGGCAGAGACTCTGCTGTCCTGACATCAGTGGGGAGTTCATTCCACCACTGTGGTGCCAGGACAGAGAAGAGCCGTGACCGTGTAGATCGGCCGCAGGGGCCTCGGAGCGACGGGGCAACCAGTCGCCTCGAGGCAGCAGAGCGAAGTGGTCGGGCGGGGGTGTAAGGCTTGTAATGGGTATCCTAATATATATTATAGGATTACCAGGGCCATGGTTCTTTTTCCTGTCCCCTTCCATGCAGCTGCGCGGCTCCACACAAACTTACTCAGAGGAAAAGCAAATCGTTTTCCTCTGAGTTAGGCTAAAACTTGATCGAGAAGAGCTAAGTGAGGCCGAACCTCTATAGCCTCCATTAGTAATCCTATAATGAATTTTAGAAGGTTACCAACAGAAAAAGATATAAACTATAGGTATATAATAGCCTTTATTACCTTAGGAGATAAGAAACATACCATAAGGCCACTATAACCTTACTATTGAGTGACGGAGACACACTATGAGTCCCTAGGAATATTATTTATTTGTGATTTTTCGTCCCTGGCCTTCATTAGCAGCCGCATAAAGGCTGTGGTCAACTGAGCAGGCCTGCCAACCAGAGCTAAACTGCGATTTTAAGTGAGTCTTTTATAAGAGCCTTTTAATGCAGATCTCCTGCTCTTACAGAACCAGGACTATGTGTGGCCGTGGAAAGGATTCTTCAGCATTTTTGCAGCTGAGCGTTTCTCTGGCTCAGATGAAACAAGCCGGGTAGAATGGTTTTCATCTGGCAAATATTTTCATTAACTCACATTCTTGGCACTGGTGGCCGTGTCGGAATAACACATTCACTGGTCTCTGCTTTGAATTATGCCCACCCGAGGGTGTCAGAAACAACACACGGAGTAATACAACGCGTCTGTAAGGTGACGGGTTAAGTTCCCTTCCTTCGGGTAGGAAACAGGGCAGTCAGGTTAATACAAGGACATTATTTTATAATAGCCTAGACATGCCACCATGCCATTCACTGTGTGATGGATGATAGCGTTTACCCTGGTGGATTTGCAAAAGTGACAGGCATGCACATTTTTGCAAAGAATTCACCAGAATCAAAAAAAATATATATCAGTTGGTAGTTGAGGCATCTTTACAGCCTGCTCACCCAGGAATCACACGTTTGGTGTGCAGTTTGCAGCTATTCTGTCTTTTTATTTTCACTATAGGTCCAACCCTGACAACTACTCACGCATTAAACACTCAAGCAAAATTTAGTGAAAAGTGAAACCGAGAAAAATGGTGGTCAGCACCATATTAGTTACCTGTTTTATGCGCCTGATCGTCCGTGCGCAATAAACTGCGCATTTATGCTTATAAGGCAAGGGATAGCCTATAGAGTAAATAGATCTATCTGTTACCAGAAATCTATACTGTTGGATATGGAGGCCTGTTATGAGTCTAAATAATAAGTAATAACCATGTTGAACATTTGAAGTGCCCTTGAGCAAGGCACTTAACCCCCAACTGCTCCAGGCGCGCTGTTCAATAGCTGACGCCTGCGCTGTCCTCTGACCTGAAAAATGCATGTGCATGTGTGTGGGGTGATATGTTGTGTGTATATCTAGTCAGGGGTGTGCGAAGAAATAAATTCACTGCATGTATGTGTATGTGCCAAATAAAGTTGATTTCGATTTCGAACATTTAGCCTATAATCTTTACTGCTTTGTGTTGTAGTTTACTAACATATTGTCTTTGTGACTTAAATGACACTGTACTAGGCGGAATATTTATCTAGACATTAAGCTTGTATCATATAATTGGAATTAGAAATAGCTGGGGTTAAATTATATTTATTTCTTTGAGCGTGTGATGACGCTCTGGTTTGGGAACTGTTCTCCTGGAGCTAACCAATGAAAATACTCTTTCTGATCACATGACCCACTCCCTTTTCGACAGCGCTTCACGCCAGATACCACCGTATCACGCATGCGTGAAACACGAGCGCCTGGTAAACAAAACTTGTATATTCTCTTACCACGCCACCAGCTACTCATTACGACCTTAAACATTACACGTTTGGCAGAATGATAGAGGTCTCTCGCAGAAAGTGAACGTGAGACACTCTTATTGACTCCCTGTCGAAAGCGGAGGTCTAAGGCTGTCTGACGGGATTCCAGCGAAGACGGAAGTAGGCAGGAGTGAATCTCTATCTTCCTCTTCTCTGCAGCTGCCGCTATGGTAGTCCTGAAAGGAATCCCTTCTATTTTATCTCCAGAACTGCTATATGCCCTGGCTAAAATGGGCCATGGAGATGAAATGGGTATGTTATTTAATGGCTTCCGCGTAGACATTACAGCTACCTGGTCTGTGTGATATGTGACTGTTGGGCAACACCTGCAAAGTCAACAGGGTAGAGAGCTAGAGCAGGTGTGACCGGTTGATTTCTGCGTTGTGTTTAATAGATAGCCAGGACTCGGTATTGATATTTTGCGAACACAGGTTTATTTTCTTGCCTGCACAGAGAGTGAAACAGACAGTGAACCTCTGGCTGCAAGGCAATGCTTTCATAAGAGTAGGCAACAACCTAGAAGCTGCAGGAAGCAATGAAACCATTGCATATTCCAATACAACAATGCAGAAATATATTGAAAGGAAAACATCATGTAATAACACATATAATTAAATAAAAGAAAAGAAACAAAAGAAAGTCCCCTCAAACTGTGACCTGGTGACCCAGTCCTCTACCCCAATAAGGTGCATCCTGTCTGTATGTGTGAGTGTGTGGTGGGTGTAATGTGTGGAAGGGGAGACAAGAGGGAGATGTGGTGTAATTATATTAAAGGGTCATATTCACTTTGTTACACAGGCATAATCCCACGTAATCACGACCCTCCTCTGGAAAAGGTGATGTTTTGAAAATGTTGGTAAGCTAAATGGGAGCTTACATAGAGAACCTTTAGTTGCAATTAAAATCATTTATTGATTGTGTTTTTTCCAGTTCTTGCTGATGCAAATTTCCCAGCATCTTCCATTTGTGCCTGTGGCCCAAAGGAGGTCAGAGCTGATGGTAGGTGCATCTATCTGTCTTGTCTGAGGAGAGAAGAGATTTGTCCTTTTGCATAAGATTTCTTTGGTTCTGTAATATTGAATTTATCAACCTTCTATGATCCTTCAATAGGTCTGGGAATCCCACATCTATTGGAGGCTATTTTGAAGCTGTTGCCCCTGGATACATATGTTCCCACACCGGTAGGTCACTGATGAAACTGCTTAAACCACGGAGGGATTTCTGATTCCAGCGATGGGTACCTCTTCCTGGTCTTGTCACTGTTATTAGGAAATGTATGTAATGATGTGTTGCCACAGGCTGCAGTCATGGATCTCGTGGACAGTGACAAACAGAAATGTTTAGCTGTCCCTGTATGGGACACCTACACACAACTTCTGGAACAGGCTGGGGTTCAGGTAAAAAAACAAAACTCCCTCTCTCAGGTGAAATGAAGCACAACAAAGAAACTTTACGGATAAATCTATAGTCTCTTGATTGCTGGGTTGTTGTGTGTTGATTTATGTTTGCATTTAGACTCCTCTTGAGAAAGTGGAAAGGTTTGCCTTCTATGAACGAGCCAAGAAAGCCTACAGTGTTGTGGCAACAGGGTGAGTATTCTCTCTGCCTTTATTTGAAGTAGATGCATGTTTGACTCTGTGTCTGCATAATGAGTACAAAATCAGGTTTTACTTTGTAAAAGTTAAACAAAAATGTAGGCATTTCATCACTAGAGGAAACTTCATCAACATTTGATTTGTAGTTATGGAACTGTGTCTTGCAGAAATGAGTTAGCTCTCTAATACAATCACAAACAGCACTAATGTTCTCTCTCTTACCTCTGTCTTTTACAAACAAGGAACTAGGACATATTTGGATTATTTGATGATGGTTTGCGCAATATTCCTTCAGCAATGACAAATGTCTAAAATGTGTAGCTGATGTATTAAAATGACATTACATTTATTTGTCAGTCATGTCTTTGTGAGTGATAGTGACTATGTTCTGTCTGCATAGGGAAACAGCTCTCTACGGTAACCTGATATTGAAGAAGGGGGTCATTCCTGTCGAACTACTACAGTGACATGCACACATTTTTACTGTGAGATAATTGTTTCTGAATAATATACAGTAGCTCAAAAAGTATTCATGCACTTTTTTTCCAAAAAGCATTGGCAGAGAGTTTTATTCACAGACTTAAGATTGAGATCCTACATTTCAGACAAAAAAGTCCTAAATAAAATATTTTGAAATTCCTTGTAGTACAAAAATGTGTTTAAAAATCAAGAAAGGGTATATATTTATGTATTAAATTCATTTTTAATGTTGCCAATGCTTATCCACTAGAAACTCGTCCTCATCATCCATTCTTGTTAATGTCCTTTCTGATCAACACTGTATCAATCATTCATCAATTATCATTATTTGGTCTCCTCAGTTATTTCCAGCATATATGGAGAAAAATGCAAACTATGTTGTATTCTTGTAAATAAATGATTTCTGGGTTTTGCTAATAAATTTCAATAGATGATACATATGAAGTCTTTGATGTGTGTGTGTGTGCGTGCGCGCCTTTGTCATCAAGATACATCTGAACAAGGAAAGTTTTAGATATCTTTATTCTTATGAAGGGTTGGAGTGTTTAATAGAGTAAGCAAGAAACTCTTTCACTGCATTTACTTGTTATAGCTATAGGCTTTGTCTATATTTGATTGTAAATGATAAACTGGACAGATTGAGTTGTTGCTGGGGGCTCAGCGGTGGTAGAGATCATCCAGGTCTTCCTCTGGTTGACTGTGCTTCCTCTGAGAGGGCACATCAGCAGGCACGGCTGCATCAGCATCAGCATGGTAAGGGACCGGCTTTAGCTGGTCTGCGTGATACAAGTCATCCATGTCCTCCTCTGGCTCCAAGTGAAGTCTGACCCCAGTTTCAGCTCTGACCTCACGCCCTAGTGGCTCCATGTGCATTGGTGAGTGCGGGAAATCATGATACAGGTCATCCATGTCCTCTTCTGGCTCCAAGTGAAGTCTGACCCCGGTTTCAGCTCTGACCTCACGCCCTAGTGGCTCCATGTGCACGGGTGAGTGCGGGAAATCATGATACAGGTCATCCATGTCCTCTTCTGGTTTGGTGTGTACTCGGACCTCTGTGGCAACATCGCCTTTAGCCACCAGTGGAGCGAGATATCTGTCGAGCTCCTCCCTCGCTCTGTGGTAGATTTGATCCTGGTCTTGTTCAGGCACCTGATAGTCCCAGGAGTCAGCTTCATTCAAGGGGACTGACTGGATGTCTACCACAGGGAAAGTGTCTTGGTTCTTGGGCTGACCTTTGAGGAGATCAGCAATAGAAGGGTGGTGGAGATCATCCATGTCTTCTTCAGCCTTTAGGTACTTTGCATCCTGTCCGGTGCCTGTCATACTCTTCCAGATCTTCATGCTAGGGTCAATATCATAGTCCATCACATCCATGTCCTGTGGAGGCTCCACTTGCACTCCCCAGGACAGCTCATCTCTGGACCTGAAATATCAGGTGTACACACATACCGTGATATTTCAGTCTGCATTTTCCCAGTCCATGTGAATAACAAAAGATACTTCATATACATTTAAACTGATGGAAATCATAACTTACATAATAGTGTCCTGGAATGCTGCATCGGCAATTTTATTCTGATAAAAGAACCAAAATATTACTTGGACGCCCATCATATGGCAGTAATCTTCATTATGTGTAATATACCGTATGATTATACACCTCTATGGTCTCAACAATATATTGGGGACAAGCAGGTGGGGTGTGTACATACCAAGGGTTTAAGTGGCTTTGCTGTGATGCCACAAATCAGAGAGATCAGAAAAAGCCTACGAGTGAAGACACTCAGGATTAATGTTCTGAAGTGTCACCAAATGTGATACAATTATACATTATATACACATTATTACATTATACAGTAAATCCTGAGATCCAGTCAATATGAAGAGAGCGCTTCTTACCTGAACATGGTGTCCCTGAGTGCTTTTGTCTCAACGTTTTGATGGATCTGACTAACAGGAAAATGTTATTTCACTTCACCTGCTATGGGGAAAAAGAGACCAAAGTTCCACCAATAAAGGCTGCTCAGTTGTCTTGACCTTTGTACCCTCTGGATACAGCAATGTTGGCTCTCAGTCCTTTATTGGTGATCATTTGGTTGGCTTGTGCTGCTTCACTCCACAATAAAGTGGCTAGTAATTTGCGAATGAAACAACTACTTCAGCAACATTTCACCCACTGAGTCAGCATTGTGGTGTCTCTGCACTGATACTACTGAGTGATGACTCTGAAACAGTCCTTTTCAATCATTATGTCTGTGTTATTTTGCTGTACACAACAATACATAATAATAAGTAATTCTTGCTTGTGTATGAAACTGTTTGCCAAGCCTAGACAGTTAATTAATGTCTAAGAGAAAACAAATCTAGTCACACAATTACAACGATAACTACATATTTATGTGATTAACCTTATCAGCAATCATTAAGTGATCACATGGATCTGATATCCTTTGGCCTGAAAACTGGGGTGGAGATTTATCTTGAGGTCAAGCAATAACATTTGCAGCAAACACAGGTCCTGCTTTGGAGGCAGAGAGTGAGTCATTTGCTGCAGGGGACACAATGGCATAATTTCTGATCTGTTCAATGAATGTAACAACTACAGTGTACAGTTGGTTAATTAAAATGATTTGGGGCTTGTATTAAAATGTATAATGTATCAAACACATGAGCCCCTGTATAATATCAGCATGTGGCAACATATACTCCCCATGCTTGGCTTATTATCACAGGAACAGAATCAGAATCAGACTCAGCTTTATTCGCCAAGTATGTATACACATATGAGGAATTTGACTCTGGTTTTTCCATTTCTCTCATGTACTTGAATAGAAATAGACATACAGCAAAAACAAGGACAACAAAGCTGAACAAGCTAGACATAAGCATAAACCCTGTCAGACATAGACAGACACCTTCCTGTGGGGCTGTAGGGCTGCAACTTCACCCATTTATAGTGACTAATCACTCTTTACAGACATCTACACTATAGGAGGCTATATTGGAGGCAGATGATAGGTCTGTGATCTTAGTGCCAGCCACAACACTTCCTAAAGCAAACGTGTATGTGTCACTTCTAATCTATATCGTTGCTGAGATCCTATTACACTGTTAAAATCACTATTTCAGAAGAATACAGTTTAAGTTCAATGTACAGGGAGAAGTTGTTTAAATTATAATTGACTGTTTTATGTTGAAATTGTCTCAGAGTTGAAATACACCTCAAGAATGTCATTTTATCTTAACTCATTGTTCCAGCATCCAGTGGTCTGTTATGGTTCCAGCACATGGAAGTCCGACAGCACATGGAAGTCCGACAGATGGAAAACCCTTGAACTTGAGTTTCTTCCCTCTTAGGCTATTGCCATTGAACCTGCGGGTATATATATCATCTTTGTCTATACATTCTAAGCACGCTGTACATACTGTAGATACTGTATACATTCATATCCGGTCATGTCCATCTACCTCATATATACAAAGTAACCTGTACATAATCATCCCACATTTATTCCAGCATCTTTGCACTCTGCATCATTGCACTATTGTTCACAATTTTCATAGTTTTTTATATATAGTTTATATATATATTTTTTATATATAGTTTAGTTAAATGTTTATGCTTATGTCTAGCTTGTTCAGCTTTGTTGTCCTTTGTTGTCCTTGTTTTGCTGTATGTCTATTCTATGTAAGTACTAGAGAGCAATGGAGAAAAATGGAGCAATGGAGTCAAATTCCTTGTATGTGTACACATACTTGGTGAATAAAGTTGATTCTGATTCTGATTCTGAACCTCACCTCACCTCTTTGTTGATCAAATGAAAGTGTGTATAACCATGATGATTTATAAGTAGTATATCCCTTTGTTTTAACATTATATCATTTCCTGTTTGTAGCTACATATGTAACAGTATTAATCACTGTAGTGTAGCTTCTCAATCATAGGAGTCTCCACCCCTGGGTAATGGTTATAAGCTCCAGTTAGGTTAACAGCAGCTTAGCTGTACAGATGTATGTGATACCGTTGGTATCAAAAGGGGGGGAACTGTGGAAGACTTTGTTGTATCCTGTGATTCTATGCACCCTTATGATCCTAGTTAGTATGACATGATGAACTGTTTAAATGCCCCGTGTGACTGAGATCATGTATGCATGCTTCATTAACTTTATGTTCCCATATGAATTGTGTTTAACTATACTGAAAGGCCTGTCGTATGAGAGACAGCGGAAAGTCCTTCACCCATGCTCCTTCTTAGAAACACTCTCACATAGAACAGATTGTTCAGACTAACTATTAGCATGACCTTGTAGATGTTTAGAAACTACCAACCTTGTCCTTCCTTTTCTTGATAATCTCTGTTGAGATGTCGCCCTGGCAGAGATCTACATACCCCAACTTGTGAGTGTACCTCTCTCCTGAGCTCAGCTCCTTGTTATTAAATATACTTGAGTAAATCACGACTTGACTCTGAATGAATCTTTAGTTAAACATTTTTATTCAACACTATTACATACAACAGTAGGAGAGTCATTACATTAACATATGGGTTAATAATGTATCAATCTCATGACAGTAGGATGCAGCGTGCACACGCACGCACGCAGGCACGCACTGTGTGTACAGTAGAACAGGAGCAGACACACCACACACTTCCTGCCCTGTTCAAGGGATGGCTCCACTGCGTCTGCTCCTATCTGTGCTCTCTATCAGATCCATATGTGTCAGTACAAGGCCAGCGTTACCCCTCATCTAGCCCCACTCCCAGGATGGCGGATCGTCTGCTATGCCTCTATCCCAACAAGCTCCTAGTCCCTGAGCAAACCCCTGGTATCTATGGGATAGTCTGTGGAATAACAAGGAAATAACTACCGCTTTAACCCGCTGTTACTATTGCCATTGGACTCTAGGCTGACTTAATTTCATAGATGTTTCTTGATGATAAAGATAAAGACATTGTTAAATTTATGGCGAGGCCAGCAGACGCAAGCCATAATGGAAATGCTCTGTCGGTCTCCCAGAAACCACAACCCTGGGACGAGGGTTGCAGGCACTCCAAGCCTTGACAGTGAGGTTTGACGGATAAAGTGTGCTGAAGCCTCCACCAATCTCAGCCCTCCCCCCTCTGTCCTGTACACATCACTGAAACTGCTTTCATGTGAAGTCCAGAGGCCCAACAGCTACCCGCACAGACTAACCACAGGATTCTGCACCCCTGAACTGCTGATGGTCCCACAACCTTACAGGAAAACATGCTCCTCTGTGGTTTGACAAGCCTCTGGTTGGCAGAGTACTGCAGTTCAGCAACTGAGTGGCTTTCAGCTGGTCTGAATAGTGTTTCGGTCATTCCATTCAAAGATATATTAGATACAGGAATAAGGTGATGAAGTGTTGCAAAATGGAAATGATTGGATAGTAGGTTTTTATGATACTGGTGTAAATGCACACACACATGAATTATAAGGTTTCATTAGCATTGAGAGTTTTAAGACATTCACTGTTCAATTTTGACATCTCATAGAGCAAAACTAATTTACTATTATTACTATTTTAAGTTAGTATTTTTTACCCGCTCACATTAATATCTTCAAAAATCCAACTTCAGACATACATAAAGACCTATTTGTAGAGCTGCATTGCATGAATGACTTATTTTGACTAAAATGGCAGAAGAGTGATTGTAATGCCAAGATCACAGTTAATTATGCAATACCTGTTCCTGCAAAAGGTTTGACATTTTAAAGAAAAACTGGTTGTGTTAAAATTCCTACCCTTTAATATATTTTCTTACAACGGGGTTATGCAGTCTCTCTTTGGGGCTTAGAAAGGAAACAGTTATACAGTAAGTAAAAACACACCCTTCCAAAGGAAACACAATTAATCTTTAAAAGCAAACACACGCATTCACCCTAAATAGTGTAAATTTCTCTGACCTCAGAGCACTAATATTGTTATTATGATGAGCTTTTAGGAGCTTTAATGTGCTAATAGATTGAAAAGAATATACTTATAGGTTGCTAGCCCTGACAGGCATAACATCAAGCCAATGTGTCACTGGAAATTTACTATGAGAGTGTATCTACCTCTCTTGGATGTTTATTCAGTGTGATTATCAGGTCTGGAAGTATGAGAGGTGGTGGAATATTTCAAACCCCCTTGGATAAAACGATTTTTTTTTTTTGGCTGCAAGTGAGATGAGGATAATTTATATATGGTGTGTACAGATTGTACCCTGACACCTCTAGAAGCTATCAGGGGTTTGTTTAAGTCTGCCAAGTGCATGAGCAAATATGCTTTCCTCTTCCCACCTTACTACATATTTCTGCTTATATCCTGCACTCGGTGAAGTGTGTGTGCTTGCGCGATGTGTGAACGTACGTGTGCATGCATGTGAATGACAAGGTTTTTAGAAAGTGTAAAGAGAACAATAAAGAACAGAATGCATGGGAGTTGTCAGCAAGTAATGATTGTCAATAAACTGACACACACACACAAAATCACATTGATGGCCATGTTATTGCACAAATGCACAGAGGGAGCCAAGAATAAATTGCCTGTCTGTAACTATTTAAATGCAGCATTAAGTCATGATTTATGCCCATAATTCTGGGATTTGTGGCGAGAACATACTCCAAATGTTGCAGCTTGCACTAATTTATGGGGGAAACCACCAAAATGAATATTTGGCAAAATTCCCATATTAAAATGGACGCTCTTGGCTTCATTTGGCTTAAAGTGTCAGTTACACAGTGATTGTGTGCGTGCATCTGTGTGCACTCGCACATGCATATACGCATGTACAATGTAGTCTGTGCTCTCTAGCAGATACTGTAGATTGATATGTTATTGCCACTGATAACAAACCTTTCTCAAAATTGTAACTTTAAGTACTCGATCTGCTGTGCCCCAAAGTCCTGGCTCTGCCCCAAAACCAATAAGGCAGTGAGGAATTCAGCCATCATGTTCCTACTTGACTTAATGTTGCATCTTTATCTGACTTTTATGCCGTTAAAGAAACAAATAGAAAACACAATATTCAACAGGCTACAATCAGCTGGAGACATCAGACTCCACACTAAACCTTAAAATGGTGTCACTGTTTGAAAGATGTGTAGCCCTAAATGATGCGTATATGCCTTGGATGAAAACAGAAATGTCACTAATACACACTAAAACATTCATCAGCAGCAAAACATCATCATCACGATCATTGCTATCAGTAAATCCCATAAAGGTTGTTCAAAGGCAGAGGGCTGTATTTGAGGCTAACCACCTCTCTGTCTTTACTCACAGTCTTCCGTCATATCCCCTACGCTCACAACGTTTAGGAAAGCTGGAATTTTCTAAATAACTAAAATTAACTCAGTGATCTACAATTAACTTAATTGATGCTTCACCAACACCCATTAAACACACATTAGACATCTCACAGTGAAGTTTAACCACATGAATTACAGGGCTGGTAGAAGGACCTCCATGGAAGAGTGGAGGCAAACATGAAATGTTGTTCTGATGATGGTCTGGTGAAAGGGGAAGCTGTCGGAGTTATGAAGCTGCCACAGAAAGATTTAGGTTGCCATCTGCTCAACAGTTGGTAGTGACTCACTGTATGTTTGCGTACCATGGAGGCCTTTTCGTTTTTGACCTTTGCCGTTAACACTGTAGCGCTTTGGGCTTGAGAAAAGTAGATTCTATTCTAAAAGTAGGTCCTATTATTGTATGCTTGCACCCACACGCATTCACATACAATCCCTCTGCATACACCATTGAAATACACCATGTGAAGCATGGTACAACATGTCAGTAACACTTACACAAAAGTTCCATTATGTTGGGAGGTGTGCCAGGTTGACATGAGGGGAGGTAAAGATGAGGGGACGGATGAGCCAGGCAGTCTGGGGCCCAGAGCCACCCGACTCACATGGCTCCACAGGTAATGACTAAGATGGTCTCCAGCAACAATAGCACCGATGACAGCAGAGGGAGACGGGGAGAGTGGGAGAGATGGACCAGGAGCTGCACAGACACAGAAGACAGACAGAAATAGGAACTTTCCCTCTGTCTGTTATGTAACTGATAGACCAGCTCCCTCTTGGACTGTGAGGCTCTTTGTCTCTGTGAAAGGAGACAGAGAGGAACAGGAGAGACCCCGTGCTCAGAGGAATATGATTGACCTTTTTGTCCCGAGAAGTTAATCTGAGGGCCTGATCTGAGCAGCTGTGTGAGAGACGGCCATTAGCAATGTTAGCCGTTTGAGCTGATACGCAGCCATTAGTCTGCTTTGTCAGTGTTTCAACCCAACTGAGACGGAGGGGAGGGAAAGGTAAGGAATACTCCTGACAATATTTAGCAATGATTATTCACTTTCAGAGCGATTGCAGATTTTAATATGGCCATTAGAGTTTCAAGTTCAGTTACTCCCACTCTCTTGCTCTCACTCCTCTATCTTTCTCATACACAGACACACACACCCACACTCATACCTCTCTCAATCACACCCCTCATAAATTTAGTTAACATGTGGCAACAGTTAAAGTAAGTTTAATAGCTATTTACTGTGTTTTGTACGCTTCTCATTAAACACATTTTCCACTCTGACAGAACTAATGTTTTGGAAAACTAAATGAAATTGCCATCATGCCAACACTTAGCACATGTGGCCCATTAAAAGGAGATCTGCCCTCCGCAGGATATCCTGGGAACTGCAGGGGCTCAACAAACCATACATTAGATTAGATTAGATTAGATTAGATTCAACTTTATTGTCATTGCACAGAGTACAAGTACTGAGACAACGAAATGCAGTTTGGCATCTAACCAGAAGTGCAAATAGCAGTAAAGTGCAGAGTGTCCATATGTACAGTGGTAGATAAATATGAAATCAACAGTAGGGCTGGATATGAAAATGCTGTCTGTACAGGATGAACTATAATTACAGTATAAACAGTATTAACAGGTAACAGAATATATGTAATAATGACAGTATAAACAGTATAAACAGTATGAACAGGCTACAAAATATATGTGATATGGGTATAAAATATATGGTGCTACGGAATAAGTAGTGCAAAAAAAGCATTCACAGACAAGGTTTTATTTTATTTAAAGTTTGACTTGTACGGATAAAGGTACCTGTATAATAGTTTCATAAAGATACCTCTTTTTTCCAGAGCCCCCTTACATCTGAGAGTAGTAGTGGTTCATGTTGGAAGAGGAAAAGTGCCTCTGTCCTGATAGAAAGAGAAACAATTGTGCACAGCAGTGCTGCTGGGAGCACATGGTCAGCCCTCCTTCAGCCCCCTCCCCTTCTCTGCCCCCCCCACTCCAGCCACTGAATGCCTCTTCACTGGAGCCCACTGTGGTCCTGGCTGCC
>OOFE01021213.1:0-10865 GCA_900323365.1 Monocentris japonica | reverse complement strand
GCCAGCTGGAGTACCCCTAACCTTTAACCCCTGACCCCTGGCACTGCAGAATTCATCACAGAACCTTCAGCTCAATGCACTTAGGGGGGACAATCACTGTTAGCATGAGGACAGGAGACTCGCATAGAGATAGAATGAAGTGATAGCAAGCGTAGCAGTAACAGGAGGATCTGTACAGGTGCTGGAGATGTGCTGTGTACATGCATCCCGTACAGAAATCCCAGGCCTTGGTTGGTGTGCTGCCTTCACTGACACCCCTTTCCTTAATTAGTTACAAAGTAAACAATCAACACAACTGCACCCATAAATCTAAATCACAGGATTCCTTTCTATGTCTGTCACGCTCTGAATTTGTGTGTGTGTGTGTGTGTATATTTGAGTTTGCGTGTCAGGGTCCCATCCAACCTGATGCTCCTGGGTTAAAGAGGGGATCCTGCTGTTCCCTGATGGAAAGCTGCCTGCTACAGAGAGATCCAGTTACAGGAGCTCCGCACTTTCATCCTTATGAAAGAAACATGTGCCCGCTCTGTGGAATTGTGTCGGTGAACAAACATCTTCATGCTTTCTGCTCTTAGTTTTTCCGAAGACAGATAAGGATATTATACAGAGATATGATCAGTCGAGTCAACAGATCTCTGATTCTTATCTTTTTCAGGTTAATACTCCCTTTGATGAAAAAAAAAATAAGCCTAGTCCTTGATAAATCCAGATTAATAAGAGCCTGTTATTTGTATTTCAATGAATATATATCACTGCTGAAAAATATGTGCCTCTTGTTTGTGCATCCATATTTCAAATACCAATGGTTTCTGTGTTACTCAGTGAATGGATAATTGCGGACTCCCTCGTGACAAAGACAGCAGGCCCAGCGGCTTCCATTAAAATAATTACTTAATCTTTGGTCTTCAACTAATTGGAACGCTGCTCCTAGGGGCGTTCTCGTGTGCGGTCTAGGAATCATTGCTATGAATAAAACTTTTATTTCCCACTATAGAATGATCATTTTGTCCTGACATTTTAACCACCGTTTTTCTAAGTATCTACCAAGTATCAACCCTAGCTGATATAAAAAGCTTCATTTATGCCAGATTGCAAAGTTATTTATTAGAAGTCATTCTATTTCAGACAAGGGAACCTCAGTAGAGTGAGAGGATGTGAGTCAGGCCTCTACTGAGACTTGAATTTGAAGATGTATATGCCCCTGTATATGTGTTGTAGCTCTGAGTCTCTGCCCACCAAGCAGCCAATGCACATCCGTGACCTCTCCTCCCCTGACCTGATTGTCTCCACACTTTGCCCTGTGGAAAGTCTGGCTTCCAACCTTGTCAAACCATAATTACATGCCTGCAGAGCATAGATAACCCCGTAGTAGTAGAGAGAGACAGCATAAAAGGGAAAGGGGTTATCATCAGTAATACTTTACAATGATATAGACTCATGTCCCAGTCGAATCAACTGTAACATAGAAAACAAGCATCAGCATCAGGCACTTACTAAACAAGTATAGATTCTGTACAGTGTCACGGCGCAGAGATAGAAACAAAAAGTATAGGTACTTAACAGTGCAGAATGACAAAGGATAACATGACAAGGTTTGTAAGCTGTACCAGAATGATGTTTTTAGTATTTCCTTCAGCAGCAGTCAGTTTGGCATGAGAGAAATTTAGGTTCACAATTAGTTTCATCTGTTTGTCTTGGACATCAGGTCTGAGTAATATCTCATCCCTTCAGTCTTGGCCTCTCTAGCACTCTAGCCTGAGATGCCATGATGTGGAGAAACTGATGTCAGGACAGCAGAGTCTCTGCCCATCTTTCGCCGCAGGCTGAAAACCCACCTCTTCAAGAAACACTACCCTGACCCTTCCTCTTAGCTCTTGTTTATTTGCTTCACTTATTTGTCTCATTTGTTGAAATAAAAAGTAGGTAGCTAACTTATTGCACTTTTACCTTAGCACTGGTTGTGCTCTTAGATGCTTGTTTAGGAAGGAAATGCACTTATGATTTCTGGTGACTAGTAGTTCTTTTGCCTACCTATGTTGAATGCACTTATTGTAAGTCGCTGTGGATAAAAGCGTCTGCTAAATGCCTGTAATGTAATGTAATGTAATATAATGTAAAAACTGATGCAACACAGGTCAAGCGGCTCAAACACGGTGTTCATTGAGTCACAGATGTAATTGTTAGAAGACATGCTATCTATACTGCCCTACAAAGGCAAACAGCAGTAACTTCCTTTGGTGTGTTTTAAAGGTCAAAGGTTATGCCAAGGGTTTTGACCTCATATCAACAAATATTATAACCATGAGTGCTATTGAATAATATAAAGTCCACTTCGGTAGCAACAATATTTTTGTCAGGACAGTTACACTACTCACACAGTTACTTCTCTTTGGCTTTGTAGGGCAATATACTGTATGTGTATTCCAGGAATTACTCACACGTCAACGCTGTACCAGGAGAGGTTCAATTATGCAAGTAATGTAAAACAATTTAAGTCACGCTGCTCTTTGAAGACTAACACAATACTGATACTCACTGTGGGCTGTCCAAACAAGACAACACAAGATGAATCTCAATAAAGAGCGTTACTCTTACATATTTACATAGTCCCCTGAACTTCTCCCTGAGGAGAGACGCTTGCCAGAATAGGGATTTTAATAATGTCACTAAATCACTCCCAGCTGGCCTGACTGCAGGAAATGCTTCCTTCTAAAAACCTCAGAGCAAATGATACATGAAGCATGGCACATTCATGAGCATGTCTGTCCTCAGAACTCATTGAGGACTTGGAGCCAGAAGGCAGTGAGTACCCTGCAAACATTTTGACGTTGAGTAGATGTTGATACGACAGCCTGCACCAATGTTGAAAAACAGTTCAGATGCCATCTGTAGCTGCTACCTGCATCGTTTTGTGAAATCGGGCACTAACAGTTCCCAAAGCTGTTGTAATATGAATCTTTATTGTGAAATAATCGCATATTGTGTAAATGTTGTGCTCGTTTGGGTTGATGTTGAACTTGGCCGCGTCCTGCACATTGCTGTCCATCAAATTGCTTGCTGGTTAGGTTTTGGCAAACTTTACAGGACACCTATAACTTTGATCACTTGTTTTAAATAACTTTGATAATGATAATGTTCCCATGTACATACACATATAAAGACATAGTCATTCAACAATATTAGCAAAATAATTTCAAATATATATATTTAATGTTAAATATGTGCCACAAAAAGCCAGTTCCGCCTTATTGGCACCGACTCCTTTCAAGTTGATTAAAAAAGTACACAAAGTTGTTATTTTAGTATCAAAATTTATTCAATTTAGTTTCAGTAACACAAGAATAATTCAGGACAATTTACAATTTACTTTTACAATTACACTTGTATGTTATGCTAAAAACAGAAATATAGGCTAGAGAAAATTAAATAGACCAGACTAAAATCTTACAAAATGCATATAAAACAAGTAGCATGGGTGTCCAAACTCACTGACATGGAGGGCCAAGGGCCAAAAAACATAACTTGGATGGTAGGCCATAGGTCTTCTAGAAATCTGGCTTTTCCTACAGGTTCTTACACCAATATCTTCAGGATATTACTCATACTCCAAGTATTACTAAGGTATGCAGATTCAAAGAGTGGCAACTTGAAGTGGTGAAATTTTATTTATTGTCAGACAAAAGCAATATTAACCATGCAAGCCAACAATTTCTAAATATTACTGCCTTCTTGTTTTTCTCCTCCTTATTGTCTCTTATAAGAAAAGGATCACAAGGCTGACAGTGATTCCCAATTTCCAATTCCTATTCGCTAATTAAGGGACTATTTTAAGGGGAAAGCTAAATCCACTTCTAACCCCATAAAACATGTCAATACACACATTTGTCACTGCATCTATGCACAATCACATATTTTAGTATAATATATATCAATAATTATGACAGGTAGTCAGTGTAATCTAATCAGTTTAACCAGTCAAGTATTCTATGGGTTAAACTATTCTGGGCCGACTGATTGTACTACTATCGCTAATCTAGGGCCAAAAGGGGTGTTGCGAGCAAACTGACAGAAGCATTTGAAGCACTGAAGGTTTTTTGACCAGGCAAACTACAAACTACAACTCTTTTATCATCAGTTGTTAGAGCATGAGACTCTCAGTCTCTACATGGGTTTGATCCCCATGTAGTGTAAACTGTAACTTGTAAGTCGCTTTGGATAAAAGCGTCTGCTAAATGACTGTAATGTAATGCTCTTCTGAAAACCTGGATTCTTATTTGCTCATCAACACTTTGTCAAAGTTATGCTGTATTGTTATGTAACAGTTGCAGGTTTGTGACATCATATTCAGGGTTAAAACAGGGTTAATTCAGTCACCAATATGACAGATGTTATAAATCAGTTGCTGCATTGCAAATAATTATAAAATATGAGACTGAAATCACTTTTTAGATGATGGATACTACTTATGTCATAATTATTGATATGTACCATCATTTCATTGAATGATGTTAAAATATTAGTTAATAGTTATTCTATACATAAATATAATAGGTACTCTACAAGTACAAATGTCTGTATTGAGAAAATAAAATAATCAAAAATGATCAAAAATTGAGAAATGATCTCATAATAACAATAAATGATCTCATAGTTATCATGGGAAAACCTGGCTACATTTTTTTTAAGATTAATGCAATATGTTTGGCACAGTGTCTGCCATTTGACTATTTAAGTGATGTTTGAAGTCTAGCAACATTTAGAGCCAAAACAGGTGAAAGTGGACTTAACACCCTTTTGAGTCCAATCAATAACCGATTTTTTTCAGTTAAGACTATAACATTTTGTATTTTCTTTCATTCATTGTTTTCCTTACATTACTCGCTCATCACTCAAAAGGCCATTACGCCTTTCTGGCTCCAAGCCCTCGTCCTGTTCATTTGTCTGTCCATGATTTCATAGCATCTGCTAAGCTCTCTCTGCTGCCATGAGAGCTTCTATTCACGACTTAACCTTTCAAAACTGGTCAACTAGCTTTAGAGGGAAAACCTGATTCCTGGCTTAAGCAAATATAAGGAGCACCAGATCAGCTTAATGCTTCCAAAGGGTCAGCCCACAGTCAGCCACACAGTGACTCTGGGTCTGAGTGGGTATTTAGTGGGTCTAATAGTCATTTGAGCAGGCTTTGGTCTCATGCTTGTGAAAGCAGTTTAGCAAAGAGGTAAACAGCCTGGGGCCAGCAATAACAAAGTGGAACTGATTAGAGAGGGAAAGGGAAAGAGGGAGGGAAAGAAAGAAACAGAGGAAAAATAAGACAGGGACTGATAACATCTTCTTACCCAACTTAATTAGATCAGACAGCTAAAGGCTCCATAATCTTTCAGAGGGCAGTGTGTGTGCGTGTGTGTGTTAAGCTTAAATATGAACTGTGAACGATAACACAGAATACCAATATTCTATAATAATACTCCTGTAATTTGAAGTCAGAGATGCAAGTTTTCAAATTGTTTCTTTCTGCACTTGGACATTTTGGGAAAAAGTAAAATGATCTGTCGTTTTTGCTTCTAATGTAGCCCGATGAGGACATGCTGGAATTATCGACAGAGATAGAGGACAAACCACATTCCTGTTGCCTCATCACTCCTCTCTACCCCCTCTCTGCACACTTCCAAACCCTTTCTCCATCTCTCATCCCCTCCCTCACCCCATCTCTCCGTTGCCAACTCTTGATATGTCAGTGAAAGCTGTTGCTAATAAAAGTTAAAAAGCAAAGTATGAATAGGAGGTGAGAGGGAGCAGAGGGAGCTGCATTCTTTCCTCCCTGCATGGGGAGGGCTTTGCCAGGGTGAGAGGGAGTTCCAGTGGTCTGGGGGGAGCAGAGGAAGGAGGAAAGAGGGGAGGTGTGGATAGGAGCTGAGTGTCACCCCCGTCGCCCCAGGACACGGAAAAAAACATTTGGTTTTGTCAGGTTTCAAAGCCACAGCAATTACATCGGAGACATGGGATGACAGGACATCCCTGCATGGTAATGTTAAAAACAGAACGAGTAAAGAACCACACCTTCAAAACTTCTCTCATCACCTCTCCTCGACATGGCTATAAGCAACACTAAAGCAGCTCCCCAATAGCTCATCTCCATCTTCTCTATATCCAGAGAAGGCAGCCATTGTGTGCCCGTTCCTCTCCCCAAGTCAGTTTCCTATTGAGGGTGTGAAAGGGCCTTTGAGGGGCCCTGTTTTGGCTGTGCAGCTCACCTGCAGAGGGGAAACTATGGGTCCATTCTAAAGCCCAGCAGCTGCCAGGGCAGAGAGGCTGGCACCCAGTGGGAGAGAGAATAGCCGCCACAGAGCCTTTCAATATGAAGCCACTTAGTAACAGAAGGCATGTGCCAAGCCTGCAAAGCCAGAATGAAGAGTCACCCTTTGGTGTTCACTAAATATCAGGGAAGAGTTAGACTAGTCTCCTCTTCCCTCACTTTCTCCCTTATCCCCTACCTCCTAATTCTGCTCTCGCTCTCTCTCTCTCTCTCTCTCTCTCTCTCTCTCTCCAGAGAGAGAGAGAGAGAGGGGGTAAGTGGAGGTAAGCAGAGGTAAGCGGAGAATGAGGTAACAGTGAAGATTGGTAAATCAGGGTACAGTTAATTGGCAGACTTCTGGTAGTGTCTTGAGGCAGAGCAGAGCAGTGAAGTAAGTTGACAAAAGGGTCATATTCCTCCTCCGCATTACAGAATAAGTGTTGAACTCTTTAACATCTAGCTATGATGCTGTCCATTCTCATCACAGGGCTTCTGTAAGGATCTCAGTAGCTGCAGGCCAGTGAGGAAGCCTACCACACAAAGCCCCTTTCTGTCAGCAGGCTAGCTCCCACACTGACGCTAATTTACGATGCCCTCACAGCAATTTCCACAGTCAGAGAAGTTCAATTGTGTTTTCCAGCTCATTAAGCATCAGCACAACAAAGCTTTCATCTTCTCCTCCATCCCTTCATCCCCCATTCTCTCCATCCACCCATCTTCCTTCTTTTATCCGCATCCCTTCGAACATCCAATCAAGAGATTAAGTGTTAAATGTAAATTCCCCCCCTTATTCTGACAAATATCTTTCCCTCTCCCTATATATAATTCTACTTCTGTCTGGCTCTGTGGTTTGGTTTGTTTAAAACACAGCCCAAAATCTGAAGGGTCTCCTCAGACAGGCATAGGGAGAATTTAATGGTTGTTTATTCAGGGGCCTCTGCTCTCCCCTCCCATCCCTTTCAGAGCTTCATGGGAGGACGTGGAATATTGTCATATCAGAATAATCAACTCAGCATATTTGTTCAGGCTGTCACTGTGCTGAGATCAAAGTCACACACACCACATACAAACACAAAAGGTGTCCAAGATATTTGTGTGTTATTTGTAGGCAGCATTTGCGTTAACATTTTAGATGCATAAGGCACTTTAACAATGGCATTCGCCTGAAGGTTAGAGAAGTGGGAGTGTGACCACAACGTCACATTGGCTCAAATTCACAGATGGGCTGAAAAAACCCGGTTGGGGGAAATGAATGCAAAGGACTCTTACCACCGACAAGAGCTAACACCAAAATGCCCCTGAGCAAGGCATGTAACCACAAATCGTTCCAGTTTCAGCTTCTCCGTGGCCAACAATACAAGAGCCACCATTGATATACATAAGGGATATACATCTTTTAAGGTCAACTTGAGTCACAAGCTCTGAGAAAATTTCCATCGGAGGAGATGTGGCCACAATCCCTTCTGAAAGACAGAGGAATACTGCTAGTGCTAGCTGCAAACGCGTCATCTTCTCATTATGGAATCATTGGCTGAAAAATGAAATTTGTCCACTGCAGGAACACAGAAACACCATGATTGTGTTTTGAACACAGGAAAAGCAGGTGCAACCTAGCTGTGGTCTGGTGTGTGAAGATAAATTGAATATAAACTAAATTACAGTGTGAGTGTTTTGCTAAAGAGTTTGGCTAATCCATTTAGGGCTTTTTTGGTACACTTCAAAGAAAGAACGGTCATTAAGGATACAGCACATTCATAGAGATTTTACTAAAAGACACTAAAAAAAAAAAAGTCTCAGCATCTTAAATTGACATTTATTTTTCTAATAATCATTAGTCTTCTTTTGGACACATGAGATGACTTATATTTATTAAATATGATGTAGCATGAAAAATGCTTGGAGAATCAGTAGGTCACTTTGAGCTTTTTGTTATGTTGCCCAGTGCACTGACAAAAAGTGAATATCATGTGATGCGATGTGAATGACTGCACAGCAAACTGTGCTCACTGCTGTCACATAATGTGCCGATTTTGTGGTCTGACCTCGTTCTGCATTTAGTTACGACACCAAGGAAATTGATGTTGTGGCTAATTCATTGTAAATCTAGCCTCTGGGGAGGGGAAAGAGAGAGGGAGCAAAACATATAAGAAACAGCATGAGAGGGCAAGAGCATATTATATAGTGTGGTAGCATTCTCCAGTCATTCACTTGACCACTAAATGGCTACACTCCAGTCATTATTGTTAAGCCATGTCGGTCCTCTCGGTCCCATTGTGAACCACTGGAATGCTGCTCTCAGTACACTCAGAAAATGATAGTCTTGATAGTTTACTAGTTTACAGTTGAGCCTCTTTAAGACCGAATGACTGCATAGTGAGAGTTGTCCATGTATTGTGGCACCCTGGGGGAAAAGCCAGGTGCCACAAGCCCAATCTGAGGGCACGTTCAGGACACACATGACACTCGAGACAGGATCCAAAGGGAAATGATAGTTTACTGGGTAAGTTACACCAAACACAAATCATAAATGAACTTAACACTTCAGCTTGTATGGGGATCTCCAGCAGCCTCCCTGGCTGCTCGCTAGGTCCAGTCTCTTCTGTCCCTCTGGGCTGCCGATTCTCCCTCTTTAACTGTTGGCTTCACTCAGCTCCCAGCTGGCTGACTGCTGACGTGGTTCAGCTTGGGCAAGATGGACGCCATGCTGTGGCCTGCTGGGGAATGTAGTCCGTTCCCCACAGGTTTCCGTGGCAGATGCCTCGGTCTGCCACAGTATGTGTATTTGCACGCGTATGCATGTATGTGTGTATGTGTGTGTGTGTGTGTGTGTGTGTGTGTCAGGTTTCTCTAGTTACATTAGTCCTGCGATATCCCCTGCTCTTCTGTTGTCAGCACCCTCATACTCACACTGCCTACATCTGCTATCAGGGCTAGACAATAAAGAGACTATGATAATTTTACATTGCTAGCCATTCTCTAACATTATCATCATCATCATTACAGAGTGCAGGTCACCATCTGAGTTCCCCTGTGCTGTCAGCGCTGTCACTGAGCTCACCCTAACCCCTGGCTGGCTCAAGGTCCAGAGAGGGTTTCCAGTTCCCTTTGTCCCTCTCAAACCACAACAATACGGCAACAATATCTCTGTGTTCGCCTGTTAGCACCTGGTGCTGCAGGCAAGACTCACTGCCGAGTCCCCGTCAGACAAACACTGTGCTCATCTCTGTCAGACGCCATGTGGAACGTGCCTCCCTGTCACCAAACCCAATATCCTACATACAAACATAATAGCCCACTCGCTGCTTGCCTGTCAACGCTTTCCCCTGGCTGCCGAGTCATGCCAACATATAGAGGATAAATGAAAGCACTTAACCAATCAACAACCCATCAGGTAATTACAAAGCTTTAAGACATCCTCTGCCCTGTCCCCAGTATGTCCCCCTCAAAAAGAAATGAATGACATATCATCCTCACAAGGGACAATTATAACAGATAATCACTTTCCCGTGTTAATTATGCTCAGCTCAATATGCAACTGAATTCATGTGAGAGGGTCATCCAGCCTGTAGCACTTGCATTTTGCTTTTCAATTGTCCCAATTAGCTTGAAGCGGCATCCTGTGGTGCCCCTGGTGGCGGTAGTGAGTAACTGCTCCTCCAAATGAAACCTTGAAGGCTCCTGTTGTCAGCTTCAGCAGTGACTCCTGACATGTTTTAATCTGCGACACGCTGGGACAGAAAAATTCTCTGCAGAATTGAGAATTCAAGTCTCGGTATGTAATATGGGGCGGCAGGTCATATCAGTGAGCCTCTTCATACACTATATGGCCAAAAGTCAGTGGATACCTGACCATCACACCTATATGAGCTTGCTGGACATCCCATTCTAAAACCATGGGCATTAATATGGAGTTGGGCCCCCCTTTGTGGCTACAACAGCTGCCACTCTTCTGGGAAGGCTTTGCACAAGCTTTTGGAGTGTGTTTGTGGAAATTTGTGCCCATTCAGCCAAAAGAGCATTTGTGAGGTCAGGTGATGTTGGACGAGAAGGCCTGGCTCACAATCAGGTCATTCTAATTCCTCCCAAAGGTGTTCAATGGGGTTGATGTCAGGGCTCTGTACAGGCCAATCGAGTTCCTCCACACCAGACTCGTCTAACCATGTCTTTAAGGACCTCGCTTTGTGCACAGGGGCACAGTCGTGCTGGAACAGCAAAGGGCCTTCCCCAAAATGTTGCCACAAAGTTGGAAGCGCCCAATTGGCTAAAATGTCTTCGTATCCTGTAGCATTAAGATTACCCTTCACTGGAACGAAGGGGCCAACCAAACCCTGAAAAACAGCCCCAGACCATTATCCCTCCTCCACCAAACTTCACAGTAGGCACTATGCATTCCAGTAGGTAGTGTTCTCCTGGCATCCGCCAAACCCAGATTCGTCCATCAGACTGCCAGATACTGAAGCGTGATTCATCACTCCAACGAACACGTTTCCACTGCTCCAGAGTCCAGTTGCAGCATGCTTTACACCAACCAGCCGATGCCTGGCATTGCACATGGTGATGTGAGGCTTGCGTG
>OOFE01021211.1:0-21256 GCA_900323365.1 Monocentris japonica | reverse complement strand
AGAAATCACTCACCACCACCCACCTCTTCATCTTCACTCCCCAGTGCATTGGCATCAGACATCAAATGAACCCATTAAGCCCTAGCAAGGGTGCTGGTATAGGATTTTTTTAGAGGGTGTGGGGGGGTATGTGGTATCTGTCCAGGGGATCTTATTCCGAGGCCCAGTGATTGATTGGAGCTGGATAGTTTCACATGGCCACTGGCTATATATGACAGCTCTTCAGACAGAGAGTACTAAAGGTGCATGTTGGAGCATGCTCCTTAACAGACAGGAGAGAAACTCAGGGCTATTTAGTAGCCCCAGCCAGCTGCTGACTAACAAACTAATTGCTTGGTGGGGACTTAAAGAGAGACAAGAAAAGAATGACAGAAATATACGAGCCGTGAATCTGAAACAATTCAACTTGGCTGTTTGTTGTCAAATTGGGGGTCATGATTCTATTACAACAGCCCGAAAAATACTAACAGACCTCTCCACTGCTGTGCATTTGCAATGGGGTAGGAGAAGTCAGTCAAATCACTTCATTCAGACCATATACTGTATTTGATTTAGTTTCATTGGTAGCACAGCTGTCCGTCATGCTGGCAGCAACAGCACTCATGGGTGTGAGACTCACCCCTGAGGAAGTTACTATCCTTGCTGCAGTCGTAGTGATTAAAATGTCCCCTCTAGCATGAATTACACCCTTAACACATGTTCAATGGTGGAGAAACGAATTGAGATAGCGAGTGTACGCATCACTCTGTCCAAGAGCTATCGGATAAGTGAGATAGCAGTGTTGCCATGGTGGCCCAGATGTGATCCAGATGTTATTGATTAACAGGGCCATCCTGCCATGTGGAAGCATGCAGGCGGAGACCATTTATGGCCTGGTCAACATTTGACCTTTGATAACATTTCATCAGCAGCATAGATAGAACACAACCAGATGATGGGATAACAGATCCACAATACAACACCTGTATTGGTTGATATCCTAATACCCACCCTCAATAACTTAGAGGAAGTCGTGATCAACTGTGCATGTAAAAACAGTAGGCCCGGTGAGATGTGAATAAAAGTATATGACATGATCAGCTGTGTATGTCTGGGCGTTGTGGAGGATAGAAACATTTTGTGATACAATTTAAAGCCATAATCTGATATTGCCTACTAAATCCAGTTAGTCTAGCCTGAACTTGATCCGCCATAGGCAACTTTGTTTTTATTTCACCTTCATTTCTGATCTTGAGTCGAGTTCAAACATTACACCCCTAAATCTAAGACAAGGTCCCACGACATCAAACAGCAGCATCTACATATCACCTGAACAGCAGGCCTCATACAAGTAATAAAAAGACTTGAGCACTACAGCTGAACAGAACAGAAAGCTGAAAAAAAATAAAGTCACAACTCGTAATCCAAGACCCTTGAGTTAAATTCCATAAACTTCCTTCAATGTACCTGGCAGGACCACATTCTCTGCATGCATGGGAGGTCAGTCAGACAATTGTGGCACCATGTCACCTGAACTCCACAGCGGAGTGTGTCAGACTCCTGATCTCACTCATTCCATCTCTTCCTCAAGGGATGCATGTATCAGAGCTCATACTACCAACTAAACTGCATTTTCCATGTACCAACTTATAATAGTAGAACATTTAGAAATTTAATATCAATGGCTGCACATGTTGGTTACAATGTGCTGAAAGCAAGTAATAAAAATGCAATTCTGTAGATTATTTCATAGGCACATTTTGGCAGTGGGAATGGGAGTATTGTTTGCTCATAGCTGTGCATGTGGCCCCACCTTGCTAAATTACTATAGTGGGAGAAAAGCAAATTGTTTACAAGAGGTGGCGGCACACCCCATCCCTTTCTCCTCTGTGCCAAAATCACTTTAATTGTGCAAACAAGCCAAAGAAAAGACAAAGCTACCACTGAGAACAGATAGGTAGAGACAACGGTCCTTATACCCTCCCTCAGGAGTAGCTAATAGAAAAAAAGTAAACAGAGTGCCTTCACCTTAAATTTCACACTTCAATGAGTTACAATGACTCAATTTCAAATGTGCATGTTCTGATGAATTCCTTCAACTCAGAGGATTATACTTCTGTTCCTGTGTAATCTAAGATCATCAGCCCAAAACATATGAACTACAAGTTTTCTCCCACACATATTTTCTGTAATTATTTTGCAATTTGCTGCCAGCAAAGACAAGTAAACAAATAATGCTCTTAATTACATGATGCCAACATTTTGATCACGCCTTGACCTTCCTGGCAAACGACACTTGGCTCTGCTGTAAAAACCAACCAGGGTGTGACAAAGCAGGTTTCTGGTTGACAGTAGCAACTTATTCTTTAAGGTAAAAACATTTACAGAATTCTTCTAGAGGCCAAAGCAAATTTGTAGGAACTGTGGAGGCCAATTAATAAAACATAGCTTATTTTTACTATAACTTAAACCATTTTAGTATAACAAAGTATTTTATTAAATGACAGACAATATTTTATTTAACTTTCCTTACATTGATGGGACTTGCAGTAAAACAAACACGTTTCTCTAAAATAATTTCCAGGACCCATTTTTAATTTCCCCTTAATCCAACTTTGGGTCTCACCCTACTCTCCGAAAGGCATTACCATAGGTGAGGGAAAGCGGCCTTTGAACGGGGCTCTATCACAGTTTGCTCTCCAATATAGCTGGACTGTTTGCATGTAGAGGCAAGGTAGGGTGGTGGTGATAACTATGATAAGAGCAGCAGGGAGTGCCAGTGCAGTTCCCAGGCATAACCTTTTGAGGCAATTGAGAGTAACACTTCCTGCAACAGGGATATGAATTTGTAACTGGGACAAAATCAATGTGGATAAAATAGTGAGTATGATGAGGGTAAATGTTTGTGCTCAAACAACAGGAGCAGAGGTGCCACCTTTAATGGGAGGCAAGTCCATAGGCAAGCACAAAACTCGCACCATTAAAAACTGATCCCCTTTATTGTGGCTGACAACTGACATTTTGGTCTTAGAGGGTTTCATTAGACATGCCTGATAGAGAGCCTTGACTGTGAGCTGTCAGATTTCAGCTACTGCAACTCCTACTAAAAAGCAATGCAGTAGGAGATCCATGTCCATTATAAGCTTGTAATGTGAGAAGATTAAATACTGCTTTTTGTGTGTCCTAGACAACAAGCATTCACACAAAGCTAATACAGATTTTAGGCTGGCTTGACCCTGACATACACACATACACTGTGACATGCCGTCACTCTCCCAGCCTTAAAGCTTGTATAGCAACAGCCTGACTACAGCTGAGTGCCAACAGCTGTAGTCGTAAAGCGTGCATGCTCAGATACTCACACACCATCTATCTCCATCATCTTTCCCATCCTTCTCTTAAGACGATGTACGTACACTGTAGATTAGTATGGCCTCTGTGGAAGTTATTCGCTTGCTTACATACCATGTAAAATTATTGTTTTACCCACCAAATATTATGCATTTAAAATCTCAATACTGTGGAGTATAGCTGGCAGATTGTATGCAAGTCTCGTGTTAAAAGTCACCCCTTCTAATCTCCCCAGCCTCTCCTACCTTAATAAATCTTTCACCAAAGAAAACAAACAGATGTCCTTGGGGGCTCTGGCCACATGAGTCGACACTGACAGGCCCACCGATGGGCCTCTGCTGTTAGGTTGTGTATTTCTTTCTATGAACCTACCATTGAATAAGGTGGGGTGGGAGCTCCTTGAGGTGGGATGGCTTTTAATCTCTTATTCAGTGCCAACAAGAGATTCATTTACATTGGTTTTAGTGGAGCAGGGTTTTCTAAAAAGGCTGTGTCAGAGGCCCCACAAAGATAAAGAAAATACTGGGAGGAGAACTGCTCTGAATCTAAATACTTGCCAACTGTAGTGCTATGCAATAACTCAAACAATCTGGAATATTGCCATTTTCATTCCCTTCATGCTTTAAATCAATAAGGATAAAATACCAAACTTAGCTTGACCAATGGCAAGAGAAAGTGGACAGCCAGACAAAAGTATGAAAAGTAAGAACTGATTGCTTGGGTTAATATTTGAAGGCTCAGCACACAAACTAACCTGCATTGGAATTGAAAAGCCTTACTAGGCCTGTGTGAGAGACAAAAGACTTCAGCGTTTAGACAAAGCTCCCATGCAATGGGAATTCTCTTACTCTGCTTTTGGTGTCATAACCACAGCAGCATTATCGCTGTCACACCAAATAGGCTTCAAAAGAAAACAAACCCATTTTGAATGGATTACCTCAACCAACCTGCTTGTGCTTGTATGGCATTAAGACCACAGCAGCACTAGCCTCAACCCTAAAACACTAGTCAAGCATAATAAGAGGTTTTCAAACTATGAAATACTGCAGTGGGCGGGCAAGGGTGCACCAAGCGCAAACAAATAGTCTTGTTGTGGTGGTTGAAAAACAAGTTTGGCGACATAAATGCTTTTGTCAAAACATACCTACTGACAAGGAGGAACCAGAAAGCAAATTCACATCCTGGTCATAAGAGCTGCTGAAACCAGCGTTCCCAGGTAAAAATTCCGTCTTCCAGATGTCTGCAGCATGTATCAGTCTGAGACAAGACTAGACCTGCGAGTCCTCCAGCAGCCCCAGGCTCTGCCCATCCTAGCTCCTAAAACCTCTCTAAACTGTTAGCAAACTGCAGGGCCAAACTGCCGACATATCCCACCGGGTGGAATACTCTTTTTCAAAAGGTCATCACAGAACAATTTGCCACACCTTCCATTAATTTAAAGCTTTACACCAAGTCCCAACTCGCCCCAGCAAAAACTGGCTGATGGATGCCTTGTTTTGCATAGCTGCTGATTTAAGTATGGACGCCAATAACATTAGAGATGTCCTGCTGAATAGGCTGTCTCCATCTGCATGGTGTCTGAATTAAGTACACCAGTGACTACCAAAGGTTTCTTTCTTGGTGTGAGGCTGAGCACCAGGATTTTTAAGGCGGGCTTTAGAGGAAAGACAACTTGTTGGAAAAAGATGGAAAGATTCACACCATTCACCACTTAATCGGCAGTGGATCTCACCTGTTGCAGGACTTGGTCCAGAGGCTCTGCTTTGAGGAGGTCTTCCAAAGTCAGTCCTGTCTCTTCTTTACACTGGTCCGTCAACTCCAAAGTGTCTGGCTTGACAAGACATCTATGGAGCTTCCCGACCTGTGAAGGGAATTAGCGTTTCATGGTGCAGAATGTAGCGCTATTGATTTCCAAATTCATACATTCCTTTAAGACTTTTAAACCCGGCCAACCTCCAATTTAGGTACTGAGCTCTTAAAAGTCAGACAAACAATTGACAATGTAGTTGCAAGAGCACTTAATTGTCAATAAAGCGTTGTTGTTTTATGTCGAGAAGTTGACATGTAACCAAAAAGGTGTGCTTCCTCCGTAGTAGGCCACTACACGCGCCTCACCTATTTGTAAAATCTTTGGCTTGCACACCTGAATAAAGTGAGTTAATAAGACGGCTGGAGTTACCGTGTGACAACTGGATGTACAATTTGCGATACGAAACGGACTGATTTCGAGAGCACACCTTCTTGATTTAAATGTCAGCTGTCAAGCACACTATTCCACTACAGATAGACACTGTGCCACAAACACTTGGCTACATAAGAAACCTTACAACGGGTCAGAAAGGTTCGTACCTTTTTCTCATGTAGATCCACAATTTGCCACACCAAGAGAATTATTTCCCTCTCATCCGAACCCAGTTTACCCCCATTTGCACCAGCTGTTGCCCCAAAGAACACCACCAGAGTATCACTGTGCGAAGCCATCAGGGACCACAAGGGTAAAAACTACAATTAAAGCAAAGATCAAATAAAAATAACACGAGGGTTCACCTTTTTCCAAGTGATAAGAAGAGCGAACAAAAGCTCTGGAAACTCAATTGAAGTAAACGGGGAAAGAAAAGGAGATTATTTTCAGAGGAGACACGAAAGAGTTTGCGGTCAAAGACTCTACCTGTTCCAGTACTTGAGTGTGTTGTATCCAGAGATACTGGTTTAACTGGTAAAGAAGGGAGGAATCCGTGTTTCTTTCACACAAACTCCATAACAAGCCCTGCAGGGTTTTTTTTTCTCTCCTCCCTGTTTTGAGTTACCTGTATGGCTCAGCCTCTGTTAAAGTAAAGTCCCAGGGGAGTTTTCTATTGGCTGCTTTGCAAAGGTGAGGGCGGGACGCTGAGGTGTATATTCGAATCCCATTGGCCAGGTCTGTTGAAACAGGAAGTAGCAGTAGGCTTGCGACTGCGAGGAGGAAATGTAATACGTCTACAAGGATAAGCACACCTGAACTCATTAGATAGAGGGTTTACCTTTTTACGTTTAAGCCAATTTTGAATATACTCAATTCAACATAGTCATGTATTACTGCAAGTGGTATCACCAGGCTTACATTAAATCATGCTCTTGAAAAAACGTGACATAAGAGGGAGCTCATACATTTTAAACATCATTTGGACAGTCTCTGGAGTCAGTGCAAGGAGACTGAGATAAAATGAGTGGGGCTGGGGTGGGGCTTTAGTGTATTATTATTTGCTGCTTGTCCTGTACCACTTGTCCAGTGTTTTACATGTTAGAACATTGTTTATTTATGTCCTCGAAGACTATGGAAATCAAATGTAGAGAATCAGGTAGGTAGGTAGGTACTTTATTAGTTACTTTATTAGTTTTTTATTTATCAGTATTCTCATTTAAAACATTTTTGAGGAATAATTTCAGTCATAATGCACATGTATTCATGCTTGGTTGCTCTATAGAGTGACAAAATCACTCAATACTTTTTTTGTGTGTGTGATTTCGTCACTAGTGATCACTGTAGTTGACACTCTGACTGAAATACCGCAAGCATGGAGTGATGTGTGAAAAAATAGGGCAACTAGGGACAACAGCCCCACACAAAAATATCATTGATAGACCAGTTACATTCATAAGTCATATGTAGAGCCTGAATGTCCTGGGCCTGGGAATACCTGCAGTGGTCCTGATGATTAAATTATTGTGGTGTGCTTGTCAAAGTCATCAGAGAAGAGTATTACCTGTTGACTCCAGGCTAAACAGTGCACAATCTCAATACAGATGTATCATAGAAGCCTAACTATTTCCTGCATGAGTTGTAATGAATTCCTACTGTACTTTTTTTTAAAATTTTGATTGGTGGAAATCAGTTGTCACTCCTACTTTGCCTTGTAAACTTATGACTTACAAGCTTGTTTGAAAATGTTCATATTGTCTGTGAGGTCAGTGGGGGCTTTAACTGAGACACACAGGTTTTATGTTGCAATATACATGCTCTAGATTGCAACTTTTGAAAAAGCAAAGGCATCCAGTGTTGCACTAATTCAACCTGTGAGACTTCTACGAATGGGTACCATTGTATGTAGGTCATGGCAATATGTTGAGATGCCCATACCAGTGAGTTCAACCCCAGGAGAAGCAGGCAGCCCAGAATTGAGGCAGGGTCATCACTGCCATAACATGAGGGAACACAATGAATGCCAAAACTGAACCTTGGTGGCTGTGATGAATATGAAGACTCAATCCATCTTTGTAATATTATTGATGTAAAAACATAACACAAACACATTCACATACAAATGCATGGGTATATTTGCATCTAGGAACAGCTAACAAAAATGTCCTCATTTTAGTACTTAGAATTTGCAATAAGGTCCCTACTGGCCTGAGTTTTCACTAGTCTCTGGCCTGGTTCCCAGAATGCCATGTTTTGTTGCCCTCGACACTCCCTTTCCTGCTGTATAGGTAGCTATGGGCCAAGAGACGATTGGGAGTACAAGGATTTTTGTCTGTTCACCTCCTTTCACTCATTTATCTCTCCCACCCCAAGAGCGATTCAGAGTCTTTCTTGAAGAGGTAGAGTTTGTGACCCATCACTCCTCCCAGTTGAGCCTGTGTGAGAAATAGAGGGAGACACACACAGGGAGATAGTTCAGCTGAAAGCCGAGACCTATCACCAACCCAATTCAACAACAACATCAAGAAAGGACATTTATCTACATGACACCAAATAATAGACACGTTTAAACATGTTGTCTTTCTGTGGCACTGTACCAACAATCCAGTGCTCCCTTCAGCAGGTGTAATCGGTGATAGCTTTTACCATCAAGAAGGCGGCCTGAAAAAGCCACCAAGACGCCAAGAAAAATCTCTTTTTTTGTGTGGTTACTTTTAGTACCATAGTGTCTAAATGCTGTGAGAGGTCTTCCACCCTGTCAATAGCAAAAATAAGTGTGAATTATGACAACCACTATTTAACTTGAGAGATGGCCAAGATTCACAGCTCAACACAGCACACCTGTGGTAGTGTATTAATAGAAGGGTTGGGCATTGATGGGTTACATTTAAAGGGGTTACAGTAATCTGATTTCAAAAATCAGTGATCAGATTACAAATATTTATGAAAAATAGGGGATTGCTTGTAGGATTGTTTGGAGGGAAACTAATTGCATACTGATTGCATGCCGAAGCAGGTAATTAGTAACAGATTCCATTTTGAAAGGGACCTTTCTAATCGTGACTGATAGATGTTTGTATACTGCTGAAGTGGACAAAACTGTGACCCCAACATTCATGTGTGCCAAGCAGATGGAGGAGCAGCTGCTGTTGCCCTTGCTTTTTTTGCAAACTCTATGGTGGTATTTGATTGTTTTTTATTGGCCATAGAATGGTGAAAACCTGTCAGAGCATAAAGGATAATTCAAATAAAAGAAAAGTTATTTCACACACAGTAGCAGTAGTTTAACTCTGATATGTCTAACACAGTAGATCTATGTAAACTGTAAGTGTAGGAGGTGAGTATAATAGGCATATACCACACTACTGAACTTGTCTTATACACAGATGGTTGCTTCCTCATTCTGGTAGAAGAGGCTCATTATGTCTGAGTCAGCTTCTTATGTGACCGTTTCTAACAAATAGTTTGTCACACCCTTCACTCGCCATAATTTTCCACTATCACAATCATGCTAATCTCGACTCACTGCTAATTAAAGGCCCCAAATCATGATCACTGGTCACATGGTCACACGGGTTTATTCAATGTCACAATGAGACGAGGTGTTCATAAAGCTGTTTGAGTGTAAGGGAAAAAAACATAATTGAGCAACTGGTTCCAAATCAACTTTCAGTTCTTTTTCATCTGTGGACAGTTAAATCATCCTCTCTAAGTTAAGTACTACAGTGTAATCTACTTTGAGTTGCCATGAAAAGATGTGAGCTTCACGTCATGTTGGGATAGTGTGTAAGCCTAAAGGAGTCAAGTGAAACGTATACTTTACGTTTTTCTCATGATAAGTATATATGTAGCACACATTGCATCATAATAACTATTCTCATAATAGCATATAATGTCCTATGATACATTCAAAACTTTATGGGGGAACTGCATAGCTAATAACAAGTCATACCAGATTCATGATGCATTATAATGGCATATATATGACATCGATCACACGTTGTGAAGTATTTGCTGGAGACACGGGAATTATATTAACTTATAACAAAACCAACTTGTAATACATCCAAATGTAGTGGCAACAGGTGAGCAACAAAACTTCCAGTGTGTGATTGGGTCACGTCGACACAGGCCTCCCTGCATCTCTGTCAGGTATTGCTCACACTATCAGGACAGAAATGCAACCACAGTGGCTTAATATGTGTGTTAATCTAATGATGTGATGATGTGTGCCTGCATGTGTGTGTGTGTGTGTCTGTGTGTGTCATGTGTTTCCATGTATGAGCATGTGTGTAGTATGAAAGCGTGTATGCTGGATGAAGGTGGGGTGCCAAGCTTTATAAAACAGGCCAAGACAGAGACTCCGGTGCTTTGTCAGCTCGTATATGAATCATTTCGTCAGAGTCAGTAAAATGTATATTAAGGAAGTCCTCGGGGCTTCTCCCTTTCCTCAAATTTACTCATGACTGTGGTTGTACTGAGCATCTCCCAGATAGGTGTGTAAGCTGCATGAAGCAAGGCAGTGTTGAAAAAGAGAATCTGTGCTCAGCAAACCCCTTCCGGGGGAGAAATAAAAGTTAAAACAAAACCATACAATAAAGAGAAAGAGGAATACATATTATCATTGTGACACTGCACTGAGAATACGCCAAAATGCCATCGTTCAAAATAGAATACTGGCACTGCCACCTAATGGTAGTGGAATTGGTACAATTTCTGTTTTGTCGTGGCAACAAAGAGGAGGTTATAAATATACATCTGCACCTTGCATTTACAAATATTGTAGATTTAGCCAACACTAAAGCTCCTTGCAAAAACATTGTGGGTTTAATTTCTATAAGACTGTTACAAAGACATAATTCCTCTTTTTACTGCTCACCAAAGGGAACACATGCAGCATTTCATTTTGCAATCTCCTGTTAGGGAGGAAGTTGACAGCGTTACTGTTGCTGTCGCAGAACTCTTAAGAGGGATAGCATGACAAATTAAGCTGTCACCAGCAATGCAAAAAGAATTATTTTACAATACTACTCATTATTCTTATTCTTTTTAGATTGATTAAGAAATAAAAACACTGCACTGGGTGTATTGTACAAATTGTTACAGTTAAGTTAATCATCTCACAATCATAGCCAGGCTATTACAGAGGCAGCACAGTTCCCTAAAACAGAGATTGAAAATTGGTTGTTTGCATTATGACAACCTAAGCACTGGGTGAAATATGATTTACCCGTGGCAGATGGCTCAAAAATAAATCGAGACAGAACCACAAGATAACCAGCTGAAAACATATTGGGCTCCCACTAATTTTGTTCCCAGACTTATAGATAGTGAATAATACAAACTTCTGAAAAGTAATCAATAATATAAGCAATCAATCAAAATAAAATAAAATAAAATAAAAACAACCATTGTTTGGCATCAACAAAATCATATATAAATATCAAAATCAAATAAAAAATCATACTGTATAATAACAGCTCAGTCGGTAGAGACTCTCAGTCACATAGTGTCAACTATCACTTTTGTAAGTCGCTTTGGATAAAAGTGTCTGCTAAATGACTGTAATGTGATGTAACAAATTGAGATGTTTCTGTGCATATGATACAATTTATTGTGTTATTTATGCATATCATAGGAAATTATCATTGCTTGCATCAAGAGTATAATTATAAATACATTCTCTACAGTCACAATTATCTATGTTGTAACAATTTAATTTAGCCTGAAAATGATCTTAAAAAATAGATACATACATACATACGTATATACAAAAATATATACATATGCACACAACATAGACATCAAACCATGCATTTGAAACATCAAGATGGGCCATTTTCACACATGTTTAATAACACGTCCATTTGGTCCATTTGGTCTTTGGGCTCAGACCCACACTGAGAACTGTTGGTCTGATTGCTGTGTCTCTTGGACACAAAGGACAACTCTCTATTGCCCTCACCTGGGGAGGTGCTGGAGATGTGGCGGAAGAGCTTCTGGATCCCGGTGTCACGCAGTGAGCTTCGGAACGAGCGAGCTGCAAACATGTAGAGAATGGGGTTGGCAGTGCTGCTGATGAAGACCATGGCTCCAGCGATGAAGGTCATGGTGCTCCTCACACTATCCAGACCATTTGCTGCATCAGAGTGGGTGTCCTTAATGGCCAGGTAGATGAGTGAGAGGACATTGCCAACATGATGAGGCGTCCAACATACAACAAACACAACCACCACACTGGCGATTAAGACCGTGGATTTGCGCTTGGACTTGAAGGTCATTTGAGCGATACGACTGCACAGGCAGCCATAGCAGACCACCAGGATGGAGAGGGGCACCACGTAGCCCACCATAGTCTCCAGCAGCACACAGACCAGCTCATGGCTGTCTGAGGTGTACAGCCGGTACAAACACTGCTCCTCACCAGGGTGTCCTTCTACAATCTGGGATGGGATGACAGGTATGCTGAACAAGAATGCTGCAGCCCACAGGGCCAGAAGCACTTTATTCAGGGCTCTTTTCCTTCTCCAGTCGGCTGAGGCAAAGGGGTGGCGCACGGCCACAAAACGTTCAACGCTCATGAGGGTGATGAGGAAGACACTGCTGTACATACAGGCGTTGATCACGAACACCATGGCCTTGCAGAAGGCCTCTCCAAAAACCCAGGAGTGTGCCAAGGAGTAGATCCACAAGGGCAGCGTGACGAGCACAAGCAGGTCAGCGACAGCCAGGTGCAGGATGAGCACCATGGTGTGGGAACGCTGCTTGATATGTCTCAGGATAGTCCAGATCACCAGCAGGTTCCCCGGAGCCCCCACTAGGAAGGATAAGGCCAGGATCACACAGGACACCACTGTCCCACCAGCAAACTCCTCATGGGCCATGACGTCTGAAGAAAGCAGAGGAATGGAGCGGTTCATGCTGAATGCGTGCGTGCTGAGAATGGTGTCCTCATACAGAGAAAAAGTGCTTCACAAGCAAGCCTTCACTTCCTTTTAATCATAGAGAGAACAGGAAAGGGGTTTCCAGAGGACCATCTGAGAGACAGAGAGGTGATTCATCCATCTGGCCCTTGTGTCACAAGAGACGATGAGCAAGTCAATTTCTTGAGCTGCGATTTTGGATTAGGGTTTTAAGTGAAATAGTCAAGGAGATTAAAGACCTAAACGAAAACTTCACCCTAAAACAGAATGTACATCTGTTATACCAATGATTTTGGATTGTTCAGTCTAGATTTGTGAACATGACCAATTCTTAAAATTCTGGCTGTCTGAAATATTGGAGCTGTTCCATCTCACAGTAAATGGGGGAGCAACTTTGTGGACACAATAAGCGTAACAGGGCTTGGGTGTGAATGGATTATCATTGACTTCTAATGAATTATTTCACCTCAGCCTCCATTGTAATTTGATGTTTTTTAGAATCCTGATTCTTATGACACAGATATTCATTTAATTAAAACACAGAAAACATTGTTGGAGCATGTTGGACATATTTATTCTTTTTACTTGGAACTGCTATGGGTCATGTGCACAATGATTCAACTTAAATATTGCTTTCATAGAACAATTCATTATTTCGTCAATGCTTTTTTCACCCAAAGAGGCGAGAAACTTAATCATGCAGAATGATTCAAAATACAACTAATGTTCAAAATAATTAAAAATAAAATACGTTTTATCAGTTTTCAAGAACATTACGTCTGAGGTATTTCTTTTCATTTCTCATCTAATGAAGATAGTTGAGAAGATAGAGGTATATATACTTTTTGTATTACTGCATTTGTCACTTAGTCCATGCGAACCATGAAGTCCTCAAAAATTACATTTACAGTAGACTATGAAATTTAACAGACTATCACAACTAACTACCATAAAAAAAGATAAAAAGAAATAAAAGATAAATAAAACACATAGATCATAATCATATGTTTCCATCAGTGACATCCAGGGGTCTATTTAAAGAGAGGAAGGGAGGGTATGGTATGGTAGAAAATAATTGACAGTTAGGTTTAGTTTAACTTTTTGTACACAGTGTCAGATGTCTGTTCTGTCTGTGGTTTTGTTGCCCAATTTGATGCTCAACTACCAGTTTCCTTAAGTGTGTTGGTGTGAGTGACCATTTCTTGGAACAGCTGGACCAATCGGGACTTCTGGAGACTTCCTTGAAAATTCCTGGCAGCAAAGGCATACAGTACAGGGTTCACTGAACTGCTAATGAAGGCAATGGCCCCAGAGATGAAGATGGCACTCTGCGGCACATAGCTAACTCCAACATCTGTGCCCCTTGCTAGGATGTAAAACAGATTAATAATGTTCATGATATGGTGAGGCAGCCAACACAGTGTGAAGGCTATCACCACACTGCTGATGAGAACAATGGTTTTCTTTTTGGAGTTGTGATGCATTCCCCTGAGCTGAGCAGCTACCAGACAATAACAGATACTAAGGATGGTGAAGGGAGCAACAAAGCCCCCCAAAGTTTTCAGGCATAAGCAGATCACCTCTTGAGCCACAGAGCTGTACTCCTTGTAAAGACACTGCACAGTCCCATCAATTTCATCCACACGCTGGGTCAGTATAGCAGGAACTCCCAAAAGGAAAGCCAGAGGCCACACGACTACCAGACATTTCTCCATAATGGTCGTGATCTTCCAGTGCAGCATCGCAAATGGATACCGGATGGCCACAAAGCGCTCCACACTCATGAGGGTGATGAGGAAGATGCTACAGAACATGCAGGCATTGATGACATACACCATGACCTTGCAGGAGGCCGCTCCAAAGACCCAGGAGTGTGCCAGGGAGTAGATCCACATAGGTAGGGTGATGAGCACTAGCAGGTCAGCAGCAGCCAGGTGCAGGATGAGCACCACGGTGTGGGAACGCTGCTGGGTGTGCCTCAGAATGGTCCAGATCACCAGCAGGTTTCCTGGTGCACCCACCAGGAAGGACAGGCCCAGGATCACACAGGAAACTAATCGACCTACAGTAGACAACTGATCTACAGTTAGGCCTGTAACATTCTCTGAAGTGGACACGTTCATTTTTACAGCCGAGACATCAATTGTCTATAACAAGACTGAGGCATACAAGCTTAGTCTGTAACTGGGTGGGAACTTCTGTTTCATCACCGTGGCTTAAGTAACTTTTCTATTCACTTCTCTATAACACAACAGGTCACAAGGAATCAGAAGTAACTGAGCTGTTTTGGTGGCCATGCAATTTTTTTAGTTTCATACCTAAGTCATAGGCTAATAGAGCTCTTTCAATGAGGATGTCTGGGAAAGGAGTATCAGATTAAATTTGAAGTTGACAATGACTTTGCATGGAATCACAATACAGTGTAAAGCCTACTATCATTCTGAAGATAATAGTGGGGAACATTTCATTTTATAGGTTACTTTATGGGTTAGTACAGTTAGGTGTTATGTACTAGTTAGTTAGAAACCCAATGGTTAGACAGTGTTTTAAGTCAAGTCAATTTGTATAGCCCTTAATCACAGTTGCAGTCTCAAAGGGCTTCACAATGACCACATTATGAAATCAACAAATGACGGTCAGGTGTGCCGAGGATGTAAACAAAATACACAACAAGGACATGTCGTCAGTTTGGTCAGTTTTTTTCTTTTAAATTGTAAAGTTGCAGATTTTATGTGATGGGACGGGCGGAAGTGGTATTATTGGTTGAAATTTCTATGTACGGCCACTGGTATCCATGGGGGGGGGGCGAAGTTGACGTCACTTCTGCCCGCCTCTGGTTCACGTGCGTTCCATTACACTCGGAATTCGGAGAAATCCGACTTCCAACTCGGAAAACAGCAATCAAACAAGTCGGAATCCCATGTCGGAATATCGGGCAGGATCTCTTCTATGGTCTGAGTTTTCCAATATAAACACACCTGACGTCGCAGCAGCATGGCGGTGAACGGTAGAATTCCCTTTGCATCCATTCTTACTTGAAAACACCTTAACCTCGACTACAGTACGGTGTAGTCTTTTTGTTATGAAAATACAGATGTTGTAACAGCTTTCTAATTTTCAGATGCTTGAAGAATTCAGACGCTTGCCAGACAAACTAGTATTTACTGCGGGCGTCCATGTTTCCCCCAGCAGATGCCCTGGAACGTATCTACATTGGAAGTTGGAACTACCAACTTTCCGACTTTCAATAGAACGCAGCATAAACATACGTTTTCAGGAAGTAGAAGTAAAAGTAATGGCATTTTGGCATAAAAATACAAGAAAATGTTATTTTGGCATTTATTGTTGAATATATGTTCATTATGATGTATAGAATTATCTATCAAGGCCATGTTTATTTCATCATGACTTTAAAGTTGTTATGATGACGTTGTTATGATGCGCAAGCAGAAAGTCCACTCACATAACCTACTGCTTGTTCGTTGAAATAAACATGGCGATGTTGTTAACTTGGATCTTCCCATTAGAACACGGAAAGTGAAGGATTGAATATAACAAGGGACGTTGGATATCATATATAACTGGAATATTGACAAAACTGTAAGTGAAGGATTAATACGAGCTTGGTGCCTATTGGGGCTAGCTAAGTGTAGTTAGCTACGTAGCTAACACTAGCGAGCTAGTTAGCGAACGTTAGCGAGGTAAACAGCTAATAGGTTATGTTAGGGGCGTGGGCTGTCATTATTACCTTACATTATGAATGTTAGCCAGCTGGCTCGATTGATCACAGTTTTCAACTTCTTTGTAGAACGAAATTAACGCGCTTATCCTGTTCCTAGGATCTGCGTCCATTTAGATAGCTTCATTTGGCAACTTAAACTAGGTAACAGGCTAAGTTTAGCCAACTCTGTTTGCAAGCTAGCCAACAAAATGGGTAACTAGCCTTAGCAATGGTCCTCTGCAGGTAACATTTGCATCAATATAATTTACGTTAAAGTTCAGTTTGCTGTGAGTCTAGCAAACTATGAATCACCTGCAGCCAGATTTCTATTAATTAACCACATTGTCTGCCTTCACAGGTTGTTAGCAGAGTTTATTCAGCTCGGGGTGCATTACATGGTAATTTCACAAGTCTGTTGGTGAGAAGTAGAACAGAGCATTGCAATGCCACTGCTGTTCTTGGAGAGGTTTCCTTGGCCTAGCCTGCAGACCTACACAGCACTCAGCGTGGCTCTGCTTGCTGGCAGTATCTTCAGTGCCTACACCACTGTGACTGACCAGGGGTTTGGTACTTTGGAGACGGATGACACACCAACTCCCTCTGAAGTGGATCTTGAACACACAAGCAATGATATTGGGGATACAGAATTGGCAACTACTGTGCTGTGGTATCTCATCACTGACAGTCTCTTTGTATGGGTGAGTCATATTTAATATAGGACTTTGATAAGTTGGTATTGCTTGTTTGTTTACCAAGACTAATGTTATTTCTTCTTTGTCCTTCCCCAGGTGTTAGTCAATACGTTTTGCTGCTCTCTGATGTTAATTGCTAAAATGATCCAGTGTGTCGTGTTTGGGCCCCTCAGAGTCAGTGAGAAGCAGGTGAGTTGTGTGGTCTTGAAGGCCGAAGAGGATGAAAAGACATTGCACAACATTCACAGATTTATTGAACATCATACACTAATGTTTTTGTCAGTTGCCAGGCCGTCATTGGAAATGAGAATATTTTCTAAACTGACCTGTGTAGTTAAATAGAGGTTAAATAAAGAATAATTCAATAAATAAAGGAGGGACATGTTGTGGAGCATGTTGAACCACTGCAGATTAAAGCTGCTACAGCAGCCACCTGGTTGAGGGCTGGAATCAACATAAACAGCCTGATTCTGTCATGGCTTAAACATTTTATTTCTGTGCATTCCCTTTCCATTGTGATACTAATGGATAGCATTGTAGCTACAGCTGAAAGGAATTAATTTCAACTGGTGGGGTTTAGGGCTTTTCCTGTTAGGTTTAATCTGCATGTTTCGCGTATACCTCAGGTCTGGACTCCCTCTGGCTTTCTTCCTCTTGAGGCCTTTTCTTTGTAAAATAGGGAGTGAACAAACGTTCAATTCATAGGAAACAATTTTTTTTTCCACTTGATCATGTATGATTATGTGACTTGCTGAGAGGGACTGCTAGCAGTTGGGGTAGTGTCACTTTGTGGACTGTAACATCCCAAGTTCAATATTTGAGTAAAAAAGTTAACAATTACCTTCCGTTGTCGAGTCGTTGTCGGTTTTTGTCAGACAGCTTTTTTTTGAGGCCAGACTGCGCCCTCGTCCATCTAGCAGGTGATGTCTGTCTCACACAAGCAAATGAGGGAAAGAAGGCATGTGCGTTCACATGCAGCTGAGTGAAATTAGTCTCTGGTGTGACAGAGCATAATGTGATGTGCACCTCTTAAGGCTGTTTTATGGTTGTAAGACAAGTGCCTGTCGACGGGGTGAAACAACAGAAATGACATCAAAACGACAAATATAACGTCAGACCTGTCTTGTTCCTGTAGAAATTTCTAACATTGCAGACGCCATCATTGATTGGCTTACATGATCATTGGTTGGCTGGACCAAGTGTTCTGTCATTGTCATGGAGATGGAAACCGCTGCATAGCTCTTTGTTTTGGTCGAGATAGCGTTACTGGACGCACAGACCATGACCTCTTTCTCCTCTGCCTCCTCCACAATAAAAGTGGAGTTTTGAACATTTCCTCCTCCTCTATTGTGTCAGTTATATATTTGTACCCTTAGCGCTATCATGTTTTCTAAACTAACATACACAAACCAGCCAGAAATGTCCTGCTGGTTACCATGGAGATGACAGCTCATGCCACAGACATCTCTTAACACTTCACTTGAGCATAAATGCCTCAGTGCCATCCGACACTTTTCATAAGACAGTTGTCTTACCACCATAAAATCATCTTTAGAGATCAATATATACATTGACCAAGTATTTATTTTGTGGCGGCCATGGCACAGATGAGCCTATGTATGGGAAACACTGCAATGTTAGAATACAGCTGAATGTAACTATTTTATGACAGGGCTTCTTAACCCTTTCAAATGAGGCCCAGATGAGAACGCAGGGACCCAGGCTCCTGAAAATATGCATTGCAGCTGTGTTGACCTACCAGCCTTTCAGCTCAACTGGGTCCTGACCCATAGCTTTTTGAAACACTGTTGTAAGTGAACACAGTTATTACAGCTTGATATGTCTGACATCTCATTTGCTATGTGTCCATCCCTCAGCACCTGAAAGATAAGTTCTGGAACTTCATCTTCTACAAGTTCATCTTCATCTTTGGCGTATTGAACGTCCAGACTGTGGAGGAGGTGGTCATGTGGTGTCTGTGGTTCTCTGCCCTGGTCTTTCTCCACCTCATGGTGCAGCTCTGCAAAGACCGCTTTGAATATGTAAGTTTTGTAAACTACAGCTGTCACTTTCTTTCTTTGTGCCCCAAAGCATATTTTGTGGCTGCTTTGTAGGGTAATCTGCAATGTAACTCAACCCAAACATGTATGCACTCATGGTACTGTAAGGCACTTTGGATAAAAATGTGCACAAAGTGGCATATGTGTCACATGTTACCAAAATGTTGTTTGCTTTTTGGTTAGTAATTTACAACCCTAGTATACCTTATGTTGTAGAGATTTGTTATAGAGACATTATAGTAACCTAATAACTTTTGAAACCAATTCATCCAGAATAATTTAGGGGCCCATTCATGCTTTCCACGACCCACATTTGGATACTGACCTGTATTTCCAAAACACTGTAATAAACTGTGCAGCAGTGTATCTCCTACCATTGAAGTGACTGGATGGGCTACACAATCTATATCAGAATTTTTATAGGCTTCATTGGTGAGTTTTACAGAGTCACAGAGCTCAATGATTTTTCAGAGACCTGTCTGTCCTGGAAAGAAAAACCTCTGAAGAAAGCATTGCCTCAGTGTAAAGCACATGGTTTGTCATGGTTCTCTGATGATAGGAAGTTATGATCTTCTGCTATAGAGCCTGCAATCTGTTTTGAGGTCTTCTTTGTCAGGTTAGGACACACATGACTTCAGAAACATCAGCCGCAAAGTAATGTTACCATATTCAAGCAGATGCAAAGGTGATGAAACATGGGTGACTTTTTGAGGCACTGCAAATTCCCAATATGGCCTTAAACAGGCATAGGGATCAACATGCACAACAAAACACTCTTGGTCTTTTATTATTGGCAAAATGCCCATCAGTGCCTCAAAATGTTGCTCATGTGTCATTGCTGTCAGACGCTGAAGACGTTGTTCCATAATTGGAAGGCCTAAATGACCGTATGTGAAGCCTGTTCTTGTTCAAGCTACAGAGTAAACATGAGAGGGCCAGACCTACTTTTTCTGTGACTGTTATAGCACTGGTGCTGTTTGTACGTCTACAGACTGAGAGTGACCGGACAGTTCTTTTTCAGGTCTGGATCTATTAATAGTATCTTTTGCTTGCACATTTGGCTACCGATAATATTTCAGTCACATCTTTGACATTACGCTATATCAGATTGTGTTGTGCACGTTGGGCAAAATAAAATATCAAATTTATTCACCTCCTTACAAGTAATGGCATTTGAAAGGGGTGTCAGGTTTGTTTGTTTGTTGTCTGTGATGTAATGCTGACTGGACTAGCAGGCCATGTCTGCCAACCCTGCTGTAAAATGTGGATCTGTCAGTTAGTGTTTATGAATGTGTTCTGCCACGCCTGTCTTTGTGTGTGTCTTTGTATCTGTCTCTGGCCATGTGCAGCTCTTTCTATAGGTCTACATTTATCCAAATTAGATTAATGGTCTGTCAGTACTTAGTTAATGTGTCACCCCAGCTGTCTTCCTCTCCCACCCACCCTCTGTGCAGCTTGATTACCTCACAGATTAGGGGCCTCTGGTTTCTAGCTTTGAGTTAATAATCACAAATGCAGGTTGAACTGCCCAAGGTTACAGGAATAGCATGTTATCAGTGTCCTGGACAAACCTTGTGGTATTTTTTGAGAACTGAGAATTGAGAACTGGTTTGTTTTTTCCTTATGACTCAGTTGTATTTGTGAATTGACATTTTGGATTTTTTTTTTCTTTTGGGGGGGAAAGGGTGAGAAAATCTGGAAGGGGGAAATTAAAGCATTTTCTCCTCTCAACGACTGAAACGTCCCTTGAGTAAGATGCTGAACCCTGAACGGTACCAGTGATGCTGCTCAGTGGCCAGTAGGACAAGGAGTTGATGTGGGTGTGCAAACCCTCCCTCCTCTTGCAGTTTCTCTCCAGGTCTTTGCTGTGAATGTCTTCTCAGTCAACTAGCTTTGTGAAATAATTGTTCATGTATATTTTTTCTTCGATTAGCAATATTCCCCTTTAACCCTCTGAACCCCAAACACTTTCTGGGTTCGGGTTAATTAGGGTTAATTAAGTGTATTTTTGCCTCTGAAGCTGTCATTCTCCTTCACATTACCATGAGTACACCGATCAGCCACAACATTAAAACCACTGACAGGTGAAGTGAATAACATTGTGATGGCTAGACGACTGGGTCAGAGCATCTCCAAAACGGCAGGTCTTGTGGGGTGTTCCCGGTATGCAGTGGTTAGTACCTACCAAAAGTGGTCCAAGGAAGGACAACCGGTGAACCAGCGACAGGGTCAGAACTGGACCATGGAGCAATGGAAGAAGGTGGCCTGGTCTGATGAATCACGTTTTCTTTTACATCATGTGGATGGCCGGGTGCGTGTGCGTCACTTACCTGGGGAAGAGATGGCACCAG
>OOFE01021208.1:0-16048 GCA_900323365.1 Monocentris japonica | reverse complement strand
AAAACATCAGGAAGACACTATGGTCCTATTCATTTTTTTTGTGTGTGTGCTTGTATGTATCTGTGTGCGTGTGTGTGTGTAATATCCACTGTGTACAAAGTAACCTCTCTTCAATTCTGTCTGTGATTCTGCGGTCCAGGAGGGTGAGATATGGCCCAATGCCACAGCAAAGTTCAACATTGTCTTCAAGCCTCAGGAGGCCAAACTCTACCAGCACACCATATACTGCGATGTCATAGGTCAGTGCCTAGGTGGAAGACACAACGGTCAGTCAAGTTTCAGATATGTACACAATTCCCTGGGCCCGACCCAGGACAAGCACACTGTACTGCTAGTTCAAATGGCATGCTTTGCACTCTGTCTTTCTTCCGCTGCTTTGATGTTGAAATCAAAGCATCAAATTAGATTAAGTCTGGGCTCTTGTTTTCTATTTCGGGATCTGCCCGTCGGGGTTTAAATCAGAGCACAGTTGGTCAGTTATTATTAGGGAAGTGTTGTGGTTTGTTGAGGCGCACTAAGTTTCTAAATTCATTCAAAGCACACTTGTTCTAAGGATCTTGTGTAGTTAAGCAGTGGAGGTGGGGTTCATTTTGGTTCTGGGACTGTCACTCCTTATTTTATTCCCAGTGTCATTCCTGTTACCTTGTTGACATAAAATGCCTGTTGCTTGGATGAACTTGGTCATGTGGCATGACCTTTGGGTTAGCTATGCCCCAATAACCATGAATGTGTTTGCTTTGTGTGAACAGCAAGGCCATTGCATTTAGGCCTACAGAGTAAGCGTAAGAATTTGTGCTAAGGTTTGCCCTGAGTGTAATAACTTGACATCAGCCTCATAGTGGCAACAAAAAGAACAAAAAGACAAAGTACTGCTTGTGTCTTGAGCAGAAAAGCCCACTGTGTACAAGAGGACAACTTTTTTCTTTTGTTTGTTTCATTCTTTAACCTCACCATGGGATTGATTCTTTTCATCACTCTAAGTAGACAGTCGACCCTTTCTGTAAATCTATGCCTGGGCTCTCTCATGAAAGACATTGATTCTCCATCTCTCAATGGGCATCTGTGTAGATAAAGGTTAGATGTGTCCGTCTGTTGGGTTATTGTCAGAGGAGAACTGTTCCTCTCAATTTCAGTTACCTTCTCCCTCACTATAGTATATGCTGTATGCCAATTGGTGAAAAGCTGATGCTTTTTAACCAGAATGCCTTGCAGCACTATAAGTGCAAACATTTGTTTATGGGTTGCCCAAGTGTGAATGGAATCCATAACTTTGGCTGTGTTGGTCCTCTGCTCTACGCACTGAATTACTCAGGATGTGTAGATTGTTGTTACCTGATGTCATTTTCATATTGAACACAATGCAGTCATAGGGCATCAGTATATCCATCTCATCCCCAGTGGTAGAAAAAGGTTGTTGGAAGATTTGCGTATGGCCACCATGTGTGTCTCCTGAGCCGGAGCCAGATTTACATTCATTTCCATGTCTTCAGAGGCAGGTGATGACCTGAGTGGAGAGCTACTTGTCTCAATATTTCTGAACTGATTGTTCACATTGCACAAAAACCCTCACAAGCTTAGGATAAATCTCACATCTCCTTCAATATGATGTCAAAGGGAGAGATGGAAAGAGGGTGTAGCATTGCAAAAAAAAAGAAACGTTTAGAAAGCCTATTGGTTTTTTGACATCTTGTCTTTGAACCTATCTAAACTTTATTATCGTTTTGCACTGGCAGATCATTTTACAGGTTTCAGAAGATTTCGGTTCATTCACTTCAATTGATTCTGCATTTCTTTCAAGAGATAAAATGAAACAAGAAAAATAATCTAGAAACAAGAAACCTTTAAGACAATTTCATCATCTTCGATTCGTCACTTCCGGTGCGCCGAGAAGATTTCCCGCCATACCCGACACCTGAAATACATTTGGGCAAATACGGCTAATCTACGGCATTTCAATTAGGGGGGAGGGAAAGCTTGATCACACAAGTGTATTTTCATATGAAGATCTTGCCAAGTGCAGTATGTCTTGGAAGACGTGGAAACTGAGAAGAAACATCTTATCTTTAGTCCTCATTCTGCAAATTTTATTTTATTTTTATTTTATCCTATTTTTGATGTTGATGTTGATGATGTATCTTCTTCTGTCCTTGTCTCTGTCTCCATGTCTGCATCTTTCCCTACATTGGTCTCTATCGCTATGTCTGCATTTAGGCCGTGAGTCTCGGCTGCCTCTGACAATCAAAGGGGAGGGAATAGGACCCAAGCTCCAGTTCAACTATAACCTAATGGACATGCAAAACGTATTCACCGGTGACAGAAATTGTTATGAGGTAGGAGAGGTGTGGCCAGAGGGCCAGTAGTGTCCCTTCAGAAACATATCATTTAGGATATCCTGGTGATTTGGTGAGCTAAGGTATATACCATGTGTTACAAATGCTGTTGGTTTGAAACCAGCGGGCAGCCTGTGTGTGTTGCATGCCATCCCTTCTCTCAGTCTTTCCATGGCTGGTTCTATAATTGATCCATTTGTCCAATGTCCAATGTTATTTAATAATAGTAATGGAGGAACACTGTTGACCTTCAATAAATCCACTCTTGACTCAGACACTACTTGATAACAAATATTAAGAAAAACAAGAACAAACCTTACAGTCCTCACAGTGTTCTCTTCCTGAGGAAATGGCATCATGTGACGCAGGTCACATGCTTTTGGGACAAACCATTTCTTATTGAGAAGAGGTTTTTGACCAGGTAGCTTAGTTGACAGTGATTTCTAAGGCATACATAAAATGTATTATTTTTCATGATGATGAAAACAATTCAGAAATAAGTTATTTTTACTGTTTTTTGGCTAGGAGGTTGTTGTGATTAAAATAGGACAGGAAATGTGATATGATATGATAAAACATGGAATATGGGCAATGTCAGGAACCGACATACCACACTATATACGTATATATATTATGCAAGTATAACGAGATGAACAATGATTTTGCTCCAGTCCAAAGATCCTGTATCTATTGATCCTTATTATTGTAAATACTAACTATTATTGTCCAGGTGCTGGTATCCAACAGAGGTCTGATTGATGCCCCCTTCAGCGTGTCTAGCCCCAACACCACATTTGGCCGCTGTTTCTCCTTCAGCCCTGCGGAGGGCATTGTTCCCCCTGGGGCCTGCCAGGTCCTGGAGGTCACCTTCCACAGCTGCACCCTGGGAACTTTCTCTGAGGACTTGCTGCTCGCCGTCAGGGGACAGCCACAGCCACTCACCTTGACCTTCAGGTGATGTTTTTGAATTTCTCAACTGGGGTGCAGTCAGAGAAGGTTTTGCGGAAGTTAGATGTAGCGATCGGTCATCTGGCAATCCCTTCAGGTTGTACTAGTACTAAAGTAGCCCTTCAGCTGCTCACTATCATAGTTTTCCCCATGGAAAGAACAGTTGCAATTACAATTTAGACATTTAACTGATGATCTGGAATAACCTCCAGCACAACCATAGAATACCTTTGTGAAATCTCCCGTTGCAAGTAACCACATAAAGAAAAACATCTCTCTGTCGTACAGAGAGTCCACAAGTCTATCATTTTCCACTCCACTCAGTTGTCAAAGAAATCCTCAAGTCTCTATCCTCTCATGTGAGTGTTTTTCAAGCATTCTAATGGCTCATGCATTTGTCTCCTGTTTTCAGGGGTTGTGTCGTTGGCCCTACTTTCAACTTCAATGTTTCAGAGCTCAATTTTGGAGATGTGGCCTTTGGTGAGTTTCTAGTTTTTGTTCTGGTCAGTAGTAGTAGTAGTTATAGTAGAGGCTAACACTGAAGCTTAAGCAAAGGAAACACAATAACAGTCCAGCTATACGTGCTGCTGTCACTAACTGCATGAACTTTGCTTGTACTGGATGGATATTTGAATATTCTTGCTTGTATGTATACATTTCTCAAAAATGACTTTTCTCAATAGCAAAATCTTTTCTGATTTTCCTATTGGCCTTTGTGGGAAAAGTTGAATTCACATCCAAAGTAATCGGAACATGGAGCCAAATCATCGAACAATGATTGGCTGTCCAAAAACTTGTAAATTCAGCTTACTTGGATCTGTCGTTTTGTGTTATGAATGGCAAAAATGCCCTGTCAGCAAAACTACATATGTGGTAGTAAGCCTTTCAATTTGTCTTAGGTATGGGCAACTGATTGGCTCAGGTGGCCAAGGCACATACTGTATACTCTTAAAGTCATGGATTCCAATCTGAATCACAACCTTTGTTGCATGTTCTCCCCTATCTGCTTTACTTCCTGCCTCTCTCCACTGTGTACTATTCAATGAGGGAGAAATGCAACAAAAATACTCCCTTTAAAAATTGCCTTCAACAGCAAGAAATTTAAGATAGGCAGCCACCTAAATAATTTCTATGTAGAAAGCCCTTCCTAATCACAAGTTTGTGTTAATGTGAGTTACTGCACTTTTTACTACAGAAAAAAGGTATTGTAGCAGGGGCTGCACCTTTTTGTCTTAGCAACAAAATGTGCCAAAATGTCTTCCTCCCTCTCTCCACTTTCTTTTCTCTGTTCTTCTCATTTCCTCCATCTTCTTCTCCCTCTCTCTCTCTCTCTCCAGGCTTCCCCCACACATTAACTTGTACCCTCTTTAACACTTCCCTGGTGCCTATGACATTTGCCCTACGTGTCCTGGGGGACGGGCTGGGGTCTCCCAGTGTGACCAGTGCTAAACAAGTGTCTGAGCTGTCCAGGAACCAGTGGCAAGGCAGCCCTGCTAGAGACCCTCACACACGACCAGCAGAGTTCACCCTCAGCCCTGCCTCGGGCACCGTGCGCGCCATGTCAGACCTTGCTATTAAGGTAAAACAAGGAATACAGTGGAGGGTAAACCCATCACATGACCCATGTTTATAAAGATTTATGTCAACTGAATGTCATATCATCATAGCATGCATCATAGTAGGTAGTATCAAACTGATAACTGATTATGAGTTGGCATTAGAGCTTGATTTAGGCCTGAACCTAGACACTGCCTGCACACAAGCCCAAAAAGATTTATCAATCTGAACTAAACACTGTTGACAATTGTTGATTTGAATGGATATGCCCTCTTATGTATTTAAGCTTTCTCATACTGTATATGTGTCTTGTATGTCCAGGTGACACTGTGCTCCAACACATTGAGAAGATACAAGCTGGCGTTGGTAGTGGACGTGGAGGGTGTTGGGGAGGAGGTCATGACTCTGCCTATCAATGCCAGGTCAGACATATAGACACGTACATGCACACACACTCTGGTCTGCAAACATACGCACGCACTACAACTACAACTATGTTTTCATATTTCACATTAGCTCGAGACATCAGTGGAAGTCACTTTTGAGGTATCGCTCATGTAATCATAGCAAAATATGAAATGGGGTGGGTGCTATTGGGTCAGTTTTACTGTGTTTTATCTGTGCTTGTGTTTTTTTTGTTCTTTTTTCATAGGCTCCACCACTCTTATTTGATCGTTGGCATTTTGGGAAGGTGATTCATAAAAACGCGGCGTGGAAAAATACCGTCTCTGTTGTCTTAGTCAGACGGAATATGTCAAGTATTTATGTTAAAAAATGTTTTTGTTTGATGTCTCTCTTCCTCTCTTGTTCTCTCTCTCTCTCAATAGCTGTGTGGTACCTGAGGTTGTGGTGGAGACGCCAGTGTTGGACTTTCACAGGTGTTTTCTTGGTCACCCATACGAACAACAAGCGAGGCTGGTCAACACTGGCACCCTGCCTGCCTGCTATGGTGTGCTCGACCAGGTTAACCCTACATTATTACACCTGCTGGTTGTGGATTTGTGTGCGTGTGTGTGTGAGAGGGTTATGACAGTAGAAAGAGAAAAAGAAGTCCCAGAGAGAGAAATAAATGAATTCCAATCTGAAGGGTTACCCCTATATTTCCCTTGTAACTCATTGGCCATCAATAGAAATAACAGTTTTTTCTCATTTCCTGAAAACTTGGCTTTAGGTTTGCTGTGTAATTTTTAGTGGGGTTCCTGTCTGTTTGTCCCTGTCTCCAGGAATATGAAGAGAGTCCATCGCTGCTTTTTGGCAGTTCCCTTCCCCGAGGAGTGATCCCTCCCTGCAGTTCAGTGGAGGTTCCTCTATTTCTCTTGGCTAAAGCCGTCGGCAGGCTGCAGCACACTGCACACATCGCTGTGTTCGGCAGAGCCCAGCCACCCCTGGTCAGTGGCAATTTGTGTGTGCTCTTGAGGCAATGCTGTGTGTGTAGGGTTGTAGTACTTGTGTGTGTGTTGTCTGAATGTATATTGGTATTTTGGGTATTTGTATTGGGTATCGGTATTAGTTCCTTGGTGTCCTTAGAATGAGTGAAGGAATCCTCTCCTCTCCTCTCCCCCTCTCCTCTCCTCTCTCCTGTGTTCTAGGAGGTGGTCTTGTCCTGTATTGGGCAGGGTCCGACGGTTCAGATTCAGATCCCTCAGTTGGACTTTGGCAGAATCCCGGTTCTCACGGACGTTACTAGAACTCTGCACCTGCTAAATCAGTCACCTATCCCAGCCTGCTTTACTGCTCGCATGGTACATCACACACAGACACACTCATCTACCTATCCATCACCTGGATTCCTTCCACAAACACTCATTCTGTCTTCCCCTGCTCCTCTGACTAATTACATTCCAGTCTGAGTATGTAATTAATGAGTTAATTGGTTCGATGCTTTGTTAGCTCTGGAGATAATGGGTTGCCAGTCAAATTTCAATGCCCTCCCCCCCAGCAAATAAAAGCTTAGCAAAAACTCCTCATTTTGCTTTGCTTGGATCTCTTTGCATTCCCATTATAAACCTTTCAGATTAACATTGCATTATACCAGGGCTCTATGATGACATTTTATCCAAGGGATACATGTGATTTTTCAATTTAGAATCACAGGAAAAAAATATGAGCATGAAATCATTGATGCCCTGTGCGGAATGCTCCTGGTGTGCTGCATGTGTATGTACATTGGTGATTGTAGGGGTTGTTGATCTGTAAAAATAGATAAAATACATTTTCTTTAATGGTGTATCATTATTTGAAGTACCAATTATCCTGTGACCATAAGCTATTATGTGCTTTTTTTTTATCAGAATGCATCAAAAGTTTTACAAGATATAATGCAGTATAATATAATACACAGAAATGTCTATATCTAGATTTTATTGGGTTCGTATGCTTACCATAAACGGTAATCAATCGATAATTAAAATGGATCATTAGTGATTAATTCTTAATTGAATGATAATTCTATAAGAAAGATTCAGCTATAGGATTCCACTTAACCTCATTTATTGTTTCCCTGGCACATTTGATGTGAACGAAGCTCTAAACTCTACCGCAACCTGAGATCTATACTTCATCATGTTTAGTGTTTAACTTTCCTCCTGAAAGCCCTTCTCTTGCTATATATGGCAGCATTGCCCTATCAGCGCTGCCTGATATCCCTGGGGAACAAACTAGTGACTGGAACCATGCCTCAATACTGCCTAAGCTGACATAGACAATACCACGCACACACGTACGCACACACAGGCAATTCCAGTGGTAAGTGCAGTTGTGTGACCCTGTCCTCTCCTCTAAGGCTGAACAGCAGTAGCAGTGTTGAGAGAAGGAGAGGAGTTTCTCTCTCTGCACTCTCAAGCGTCAATCGATGCTGATTCTCCTAGAATTACATTACATCCCGCTCAATAGGCTGGCAGAGAGCCACACAAATAGACCTGATGCTTAAAGATCACAGGGATATTGCAGGAGAAAACCCAGGCTTGCTATTTATTGTCTTCTTGTCATCTGAGTTTGATAGATCGTCTTTGAGGGATTAACCCTGACTTGAATTGAGCCATTTCTATTGTCTGTGAATATAGAGATAAAGCCAAAGTCCAATTATTTTTCTGCACTACTGCTGCAATGTTGCCTCACCGTTGACAGGCATTGTTTGGAAAATTCAGTTCACTTTTCTGCTAGCAACTAGTAATATGAGAGACATGAGATGTATATGACAATATATCAATTTTGTATATGTATATCTACATGTATTTTGTACAGGATAATTGGTTGCGCTGCCACTGCAGCACTAAAGTAGTTTTGATGCAGGTTAGGATGCTTCTGCAGCGGCCATGGCTGTACAGCATGCAGCACAGATTTGAATTCCAAACCTCTCAGACTGCTGCATTCAAAAGCAATCAATGCTAATAAAGCTGTGGCATGTGGCAGGTTTGATGTGATCATTGAGATTCCAGTCGTCTCACTCCTCTCTCTGGGGAGTCAACCCCCTGCTCCTCTTCTGACCCCACCCAACCCTTCACCGTGATCACCCCGGTATCGACCCACTCCGGGTCTGCTTTCACCAGCTCCGCCACCCAATTGCTCAAATGCTGAGAAAGTGATCTATGACTCTTAAAGTCACTCACTGGTCAAATGATGCCTGCTTGTGTAACCCCCTCTCTTTCTCAGGCAGTATGTGGGTGTGTGCGCGTGCGTGTGCGGTGCCTCCACCTAACAAGCTAAAACTTACAATGAAATAGGAATAGCTAATTAGGAATATAAATGTACAGTATAACATAAGTACAGTAACATAAACAAGTACAATTCTTTAACGACAAAATGATTTATTAAAACAGTACTAATCGAATAGAGATTATCTATAATGAGAAAAGGAACGATAGAACTGATGAAATAACGTTACTCAATATGATCAAATCAATTTACAATCAATAACAAACAATCACTAATAACAAACTAATTGAGAGCTCTCCTGAAGAAGCAAAATAACAAAGATTGGGGTTCCCCTAAAATAAATAGATAAACGTCCAGGCCCAAGACGGACCTTACATGCGGAATGGGAGGGAGGAGGTGCGCCGCTTGCTAGCGCCGACAGCAGGTGATGGCGAGAGAGGGTGAAAGTTACAGTGGTAACTTTCGCTTGCTCGTCGAGTGATAGCTCCGGTCCAAACACAAATGAAACAGATCCCAGATCCTCATGATCCCGGTTGACAATGTCCAAAATCAAAGATCGCCGAGCTCTTCGGACTGGATTAGCAACGATACGTTACTGATGGTAATGTTACGCCAAGAGAAATTCAAAGTCCTTATTTCCGCTAAATAAATAAACAAAAAAAATCTATTCCCCACCGTCTCCTGTCGCTCTCTTCCCCCACTCCCAGCGCGCCTCTCTCGGGTACCAGGTTCCAGGATGGTTACCATGGTTATACCTATATACCTATATGATGATAATATTGCACCTATACGGGGTACAATATGGAGGGTTAGACTTGTGTGAGGGATTTTACTGTGCATGGCCTTTTTCCACAGAATGCTGACTGAAATCTTTTGTTTTCCATTAGAATAAACTGTTATTATTCAAGCATCTTATTCTCCTGCCTAATCCAGTCCATAGCTCAATAAGGCAATGCAACTGTCAGATGTGGGTTCCAGTATTTGAGTGAAGGGCTGATTCTCCATTGATCAGCAATCTACTGCGTTGTCCTATAGGCAGTGAACACTCCCAAGCCATCATTGCAGCTGCAATGAGCTCATTCTGAAAATCCCAATTAAAAGCTTATGTTCAAGTCATCCATCAGCAGTGATGCTGTATAGAACATTGATTGCGATCCCTACCACTGCTTGGTCAGATATATGTACAGTACAATGAGCACAGCGGAGGGGAGACCAGGCCAGGCTATCTGCTGAGTTGAACAGGACTGAGCATAAAGATTTACATCTGTTTTCTCATTAGATTGGGCCTTATTCAGATAAATAAAATCGATTAGCAATCCACAGAGCTGGGAAATAAAAAGATTATTGAGTTTGTCTTGCACAAGCCCTTTTCTGTGGATGCAATTTACTCAGACCTCAAATATGTTCTCAGAGATTGTAAATGTTAGACCAGTGTCATAATCCTCTATGCTCTGCCCAAGTCTTCAAGTTTTAAGTTTTTTGGGTGTTTGAAAATATCTTTGGATTTGACCTCAGGTTACCCACATCTTAACTTCTGATAGCAATCTGCATCTACCAGTTGTTTATCCCATTTTATCCTACCCAGCAGATGCTACAGCTTATCCATTTTTAGGCAGCAAGCTAATTGTGTTCCTGTCTGTATTTCTTTAGATCCGTGGAAAGTCCCTGTGGTGTGTGGAGCCCAGTGAGGGGGAAGTGCCCCCAGAGGGCCAGCTGGAGCTGAGGCTGGTAGCACACCTGAAGGACACACTCCACTTCCAGGAAAGGCTAGAAGTGGCCATCCAGGACAGTCAGACATACACCATTCCTCTGTCCGCCACTGGCACCGGCACCACAGTTGTCAGCAGCCGGCCCTTTGGCCCCAGCCTCGACCTGGGCATACACTTCAGGTAGAATGGAAGTGGTGACATGCATGCACCAGTGTTCTCCCACCAGAAATTTTGGAAAGACTTCTGACTCCATTTGAACCATGTGACCATGTAAACTGTATATATATATATTAGCCATGCTGTTTATGCTCTCTGTTTCCATTTCCCAGTTAAGAAGAACTTTCATAATAATGTGACATTTTGACAGGTATGGTGTCACAGGCAATCAAACCCTGGTCGTTGGGGTGGTGGACGACCTCGCTAACCACTAAACCATCCTGCAGCCCACCTGTCTCATGTCAATCTGTCTTATCCTCTATATGTCCTAAGCCATGGGCCGTGCCACTACCACTTCAGGCTGACCAACCGTGGCCAACGGTTACACCGGATGTATTGGGCGACTGACGGCTCCCCACTGTTCCCCCACCGGAGCTCCTTGCCCTCCACCAAAACCCCCAAGGAGGACAATATCTCTGGCCGGACCTTCCTGCCTTCCATCAATACCTCAAGGAAGGGGCAGGTTCCAGGTCATGGATACCTCGTCTCTTCCACCAGAGAGAGGCCGGTGTTCAGCCTCAGCCCCTCTCGTGTGGAGCTTTTTCCAGGCTGCTCTGTTGACATGGTGCTGACGGGATCTTCAGACTCCCCCAAGGTGAGACAGCCATGCACACATGCGCACACCGTCTTCTCACCCACACTTGCAAATTTGTTTGCAGGTCAAAGGTAAATAAACTGAATGTTCTGGATTTAGTATATGCAGCAGAGTAGATGCATGTTGTAGGTATGCACGTGTTCTTGTCTGCCCAGGTGGTACGTGAGCGTCTGGTGTGCTATGCCATCCTGGGTCTGCAGGGCTGTTATGAGCGAATCATGACCGTAGATGTCACCTGTCGCTTTGTGGCTCCTGTACTCAGCATTTCGACTGAGCAGCTCAACTTCTACATTGAGAAGGTGCTCTCTCAATGATATTTCTATAAACTGTTGTGCTATATAGTTGGTGTCCTCCAGAAAGGCTATACAAGCGCAGTATAAGTAGCATGCCTTTTGAAAATGGCGGGTAGTGCTGTAAATAATTTGAAAAGGTTAGAATTACTCAAAGGATTTTAGGGACAAGGTTCTGTATAGCTCAGTGAATGCTTTTAACATAAATGGGACTGGGGGTTACACATATGATGATACCTACGTTTACTTTTGTGCATTTTGTTCTACCATCAGCATGTGTAATATCTTACAGGTCCCGGGAAAGAGTCTAGTGCCACTGTATGAGAAGCTGGTCTTAAAGAATGTATCGTCTCTGCCTCTGTCCATGGATCTGTCTCTGGTAGAGCCCTTTTCTTTGTGTGAGGCCCCGGGAGGCCCCACCTCAGCTACCACCAAGGTACACGTCTCTTCTTATCCCTTTTAGTTTTACTTTTACTTTAGTTTTAGTTTATTTACACGCACACAGAGGCTCACAGACTCACACATTTCAGACCTACTAAAATTCTGAGCTGAAAATACCCCAAAATAATTCAAACCTTTTTTGAAATAAAAGTTTTGATAACTTAGCCTGCATTCACTAAGGGGCATAACTTTGTAATAGGCATCTCTTAGGAAGCTGGGGGCTTGGCACCAGAAGCTGTCAATATAAATAGGTTTCTATCAAATTCTGTCAGTTTGACCTTACCAGAGATTAACATGCTCTAGCAGTTCAATTCACAAATCTCCTTTCTACAAATTTCCATTCTAAGAAGTGCTTAAACTGTGGGCTGGGATCTACATTAAAAATGTCTTTTGAGCCCCCCTGGTGGGTCCCCACATGAAGCTGAAGAGTAGCATGGCAAGACTAAATGAGTAATTAAACTATGGGTCGGTTCCTAGAAACGTCCCCACATGACAAACATATGATTTAATAATCTTTGGTCCCTGCAAGCACGACTAGATTTCTCACTTATGAAAATTTCAAGAACATTATTATAGTATAGTGTATTGTTTATCTACCAAGTCTATGATTCTAGAGGTGGTAGTGAGCTCTGAGATACCTCTGCAGCTCTGTATTTCAACTGTGTCTCTCCAGGCCATGGTGTTAGGTGACGGGATGCAGGCCGAGGTATGGATCTGCTTCAACCCAGCTTACCATCAGGATCGCGTGTCACGCGTGGTGGATGAGGTAACAATAATGCATTTTATTTGTAAAGTTTCTACTGCCTTTGCGTTGCTTTCAAGTAACAATTCCCATCTGGGGCCATTTCATATCCCACCAAGTATGTCATTGCTTAACACATTTTAAATATCTACTTACTTGCACCTATCTCTGCTTGCTTATGTATTAACCTATAATATTATTTAGAATTTTTTCAATCTTTGATACTCTTTGCTTTTCCAGTTCCTCCAGGTATGCTATCAGGGACACCCGCAGCAGGACATGGTGGGACTGCACGGTGAGGTCCACTTCCCCAACCTCCACTTCACTTCCACCAGCCTGGACTTTGGCTGTGTGCTCAATCGCACAGAGACCCACAGAGAACTCACAATCACCAACTGCTCCCCGCTGCCTGTGTCCTACCGCTGGACTTTCTTGGTGGACCAAAAACAGTGCAATATCAGGTACATGTCACCCTGATTAAAATGGAGAGACTCTACTGTAACAGGTAGACTCCAAACTATTCCCTGCTAACCAACCGTACCACTGGACTTGGACTGGATCATGATGCCATAGCCATTCCCCAGCAGTGTAAGGAGGGTTGAATGAAATGGCGTTGTCTATCACGTTATAAGCCTAGTGTAGTACTCTATCCTACTATCCAACAGTGATTCTTCTTAGTGTTTGACCCAAATTAGATAAATTTAGTTCAGGCTTGGGATACATAGCATCAAAACATGGACAGGACCCAGTGTTCACAAGCTAGTTGGCCAGCTAGATTTATATGCCCATACGCCCGCCTTTGATTAAAAGCAGTAAGTTCACATCTCTTGCCTGGTGGTTGTCTAAAGGCATTCTGGGAAATCATTAACTGAGGTAGGAGTAGACAAGGCAGGATGAGGGAAAGTTTGTACACCAAAAAAGTAAATTATAACACTTCATCACAAAATAACTCCTGGAATGCATTGAACATCACAAATTGATGATATACCTAACAGTATAAGACTGTGGGTATGTGGGTGAATTTTTTCCAATAAGTACCACTACAACAAATACTGTCTAGCCTGTTTTTTTTAATAATGGAACTGAATTGCGGCACCCCTCGTGTTTCTATGAACCTGTGTCAGGATCAGAGAGGTGAACTTTTTCATTTGGTCCCAGACCAAAAGAAGCTAAAGAACCTCTCCTCTATAAGACCCTCTGGCAGCTTGCTCCTCATTGCCTGTGTCCTGGTTTTTGATGTAGATTAGAAACGGTAGGATACTGAGTTTTCAGCATTCATGGACAAAAACAGAATGGATCTCATCCATATACTAAAACTGTGCAGTTTACAGTAGATGTAGCTTTAACCCTCTGAATCGAAAGCCAAATCCATTATAAACTCCCTGGGGAAGATAGATCTACTGATTTTGTACCTTATACACATCACAGCCTGCCTCATTCAGAAGCCTTTGGTTTGGCTCCCATCCCTAGAAACGGGCTGTGAATACTACAGCAGTCTGTCTGTCCACAGCCTTGCCTTGAACCGACTAACTGCCACAGCTCAACAAGATTTATCACTCCCTCTTCCTCCTTTTTCTTATCTTCCCCCCTGTTCTATCTCCTAGTATTCTTTCTTTTTTCCTCCTCCCCTCTGTCCTTTGCCTATTTATCTTGTTTTTTCTTCTTTTTCTCCCTTCCTCTCCTCCTGCCCTCCAGTCTGCTCCTCCCCGCGCTTCTGTTTTTCACCTCATCCATATACCCTTTCTCTTCCTCGCTCCTTTACTCTTCCTCGTTTGTCTTTATTTTCTTCACCCTTGAAGTCTTAGATTGTGACCTCTCACAAATCTGTCTCATAGGCAACCCTACTAATTAAATGATGACTCCACTCAACACTCACAGTATCTCTTTCTACCTCACAAAAATGCACTCAATCTGGCCATGTTCAGCTAATTACATCCCTATCAGTAATTACACCACCGCCCTTGGAGAGGGAGATTTTAATACAGCTAACTCTCTCTTTCCATCTATCCCACAGAGATAGAGGCAGTACAATACCTTTAAATCACTTCTCCTTCCTCCTGAGATGTTCTACCGACATAACTAATAAGTAAACTAGAAAGCTTATCCTTATTCCACCTGCAATGGACGATTGCACCATAGCTACTTGTCTGCCTGATGGATTAGATCATTGACAGACTGAATGATTGACTGAACTAGCTACTCATGACTGATCACTGTAGGCAGTTTAGTGAATACTGAGTTTGTTAACTTTTAAGCCATGGTCTCCATAAGCACTAAATCTAGGGCTAAAATATTCTTTGTATTAGGATTCTTCAAGAACAGATAGTCTGGACTCATTCCATGGGCATGGGTTTGGTCTATTAAACCTTAAATGCTCTATTTTCGTGACGGCAGATGGCGGGGCTTTCCGCCGGCGAAGTGGCATTTTCGCCAGGTGCACACAGGATTTTCTTCTCGCCTGCGCTCATTTGGGATTCTAATGACTCGCCGTGAACTTTGACTGTGCTTAAGTGGGAGGAGAGGCGCAGTAGGGGGCGTGTCAGTAACGATCAAGCAGCGCAGTGCAATTTCGGTGTCAAGGAATACAATTATTTATGCTTGCGCCACCCACCTGCTCAGATAAAGTCAAAAGCGCAGGCAGGCTCTATACTGTTTTCATGGCTTTACCAAGCGGCGTGCACCAACTCTTTTTGTGTTGGCCAATTTGACTTTGATCCCTTAAGCAGGAAAAGATAAAATAAATAATTTTTCATTCTAACTATATACACACACACACACGTGGCTGTAATATGAATGTCATCCAACACAGAAGTTTAGTTCTTTCAGTGTGCCACTGAGATAATTGCACTCTGATGCAGTTTCAGAAACAGTGTCGATATCTTGAAAGGCAGATCACTCCTGTAGTATCAAGAAAGTGATCCTTGACACAAGTTGATTTACTTTGGAAACAAGTGAAATTATGTCACCCCACTGGCAGATTTTTCACTTGTTTAAGAAACACAATTTGAAGACTTAGAAATAATGAAGCAACCCATGATCTGTTGTGTTGTCAGCTGTTTGACAAACATATCAGACTTACAGTGCATTCAGACCCCTTCACTTTTCACATTTTGTTATGTTGCAGCCTTATGCTAAAATCGTTTAAATTCATTTTTCCCCTCATCAATCTACACTCAATACCCCATAATGACAAAGAAAACAGAATTTTAGAAATTTTTGCAAATTTATTAAAAAGGAAAAACTGAAATATCACATTGAAGTATTCAGACCCTTTACTCAGTACTTAGTTGAAGCACCTTTGGCAGTTATTACAGCCTCAAGTCTTCTTGGGTATGACACAACAAGCTTTGCAAACCTGGATTTGGGGATTTTCTGCCAGTCTTCTCTGCAGATCCTCTCAAGCTCTGTCAGGTTGGATGGGGACCATCGGTGGACAGCCATTTTCAGGTCTCTCCAGAGATGTTCAATTGGGTTCAAGTCAGGGCTCTGGTTGGGCCACTCAAGGACATTCACAGAGTTGTCCCTAAGCCACTCCTGCGTTGTCTTGGCTGTGTGCCATTGTCCTG